>OZ030005.1:52352093-52644593 GCA_964023405.1 Apodemus agrarius | reverse complement strand
ATGCTGTAAACATGACTGCCATGAACTTCACAACCCGTGTCTTCCTCTACAGATGAGAGGCTGGGGAAATTTTCCTATGATCATGCCAAGATGAACATGAAATGTGTATCTAGGTGGTTTAGGACAAGGCCCACTGTTTACACACTGCAACTGTCTTCAGGGAATCTTCTTTGTCCAGATCGGCTGTCTTAAAACTCAAAACCCATAAACTCGCAGAGTAGCTTTTCACTGTTTATGCATCAGACATTGTACATTTATAAAACACCAAGGGCCACATTGATGAACTGGATTTCAATACCCAGCTACAGTCTTCAGCCTTTTAAAATTAATTTATATAAGAATGAGGGTTTTGCTTGTTTAGGGAACCCTTATACCCATTCACTCATGCACTTATTATGTGCACACCAGCAGGGGGCATTGTTGTCTTCGAGCCTTCGTGGCCTACACTATTTATAGGAAGTATGCTAACATCTGTTTCTGTCTTTCCAGCATACTGTCCCACACATGGTCTTACTTGCTCATCATCATAGCCTAATGAGTCGGGTTAGAAACACCCAAACTTCCTTCGACATTAATGCTCCATTTATTTTAATCGTAGGACTCTGAGGCCCAATAGTCTATTTACATGGGTTTATACAAGCTATTTCATGTCTTTGCCTTAAACAACCTGGCACCCATGGACTACAACATGTCCTCTCAACTCCTGGGAACAGATTAGAGATTATCACCTTCATTTTCAGTTTCTCATTGATTTCTCTTGGTAATTTTGGGCACAACCGCAACCTTTAAAACCAACTTTGCAAAGATACAAATTTACTTACAAGAGATGAGGTTATGTGAAGTTAGAACCCTGAAGTTGTTCCGTGTTAGGAGTCTGACGTATTGCACAGCCTCTCTCAGCTACAAGGGCGCTTACAGCCTGCATGGGAGCTAGGGAATTAGATTGGCAGGTCTCTAGAAGTGAAAAAGGAGAACTTGGACAAGAAATGGTGTTCCCTGTATACACACCTCAGACGTCTTTACTTTTTACCTTTTCTCTCACAGAGGGTACAATATGTCTACCCTGAGGGAGCTTCAGGTTGTTCCCCCAGTGATAAACATACATAGGTCATATTCTCAGCTCATATTTGACTCCATTCTTGGCAGGTTTCCTCACTGATTTGCTCTATAAAATCACTGAGAAGACAAGGGATCCTGTTTCCCCTATGATCTATAAAGCAGGTTTTCCATATTGCTGTGTGTGTGTGGGGGGGCTCACCTGATATTTGACTCTGAGGTGCTCTTGACATCCTCCTTGTCTTTGCAGACCAGGATCATTCTTCTGAACTGGTGTGCATGGTTTCTGCGCATGAAGAGGCCGGGAGAAGACAAAGTGCGGCCAGCTTGTCAGCACAAGCCTCGACGCTGCAGCCTGGCCAGTGTGGAGCTGAGCGCAGGCGCTGGGCCACCCACCAGCAATGGCAACCTGCTCTACATTGGCTTCCGAGGCCTGGAGGGCATGCACTGTGCCCCAACTCCAGACTCTGGGGTCGTGTGCGGTCGTCTGGCCTGCTCCCCGACACATGATGAGCACCTCATGCATGGCACGCACCCCTCAGATGGGGACCCCGACCTGGCCAAGATCCTGGAGGAGGTCCGCTACATCGCCAACCGCTTCCGCTGCCAGGATGAGAGTGAGGTGATCTGCAGCGAGTGGAAGTTTGCAGCCTGTGTGGTGGACCGCTTGTGCCTCATGGCCTTTTCGGTCTTTACCATCATCTGTACCATCGGCATCCTCATGTCAGCCCCAAACTTTGTGGAGGCTGTGTCCAAAGACTTTGCTTAATGTTCTCATGTAGGAAGTGAACAGATAAGAAGACAATCTGGAGGATGAGAATTGGGTTCCTAAGTCCAACATTGTGATAAATGGAGGAACTCCGAGGTATCCCTGTAGCTGTCGGTCTTGAGATTTATTTTCCTGGTTACTTTAACTAAAAAGATCCCAGCAGCCTTCCATTTTCTCTTCTAGCACTTATCATTGGCATATCATTGTATTCTGCAGGAGCACTATTTGGCCATTTGCCCACTCTGGATAGCCCTACAGGGTAGATCTTAGAGGCTCTAGTAGCCCAGTAGAGGCTTGTCCTGTTGGTGGTTCATGCCTCCATGCCCCTTGTCATGGGCTCACAGGAGAATTGACAGTCTGCCTGTGCCATGCACAGACCCAGGCTGAAACCAATGCAGCACACTTCCCACCGGATCCATTTCAACAACTGCCTTGCAAGAGGAAGGCAAATACAAATTCAAACTACAACCTTCTCACTAGTTTCTCTGTGATTCAACTTACACCTATCTATCTATCTATCTATCTATCTATCTATCTATCTATCTGTCTATCTATTATCTATCATTCTATCTATTATCTATTTATTATTTATCATCTATCTATTATCTATCATTCTATCTATTATCTATCATCTATCTATTTATTATTTATCATCTATCTATCTATCTATCTATCATCTATCATTCTATCTATTATCTATCATCTATTTATTATTTATCATCTATCTATCATCTATCATTCTATCTATTATCTATCATCTATCTTATTTATCATCTATCTATCATCTATCTATCTATCTATCTATCTATCTATCTATCTATCTATCTATCTATCTATCTTTCTATCTTTCTATCTAATCTATCTTTGCCTTTACCAATGACAACTTTGTACCAGGGAGAAAGTTGGCTTTCTAAGTGATGTTTAGAACAAGCTAACTCCTGTACATTTGTCCCGACAATTAAATTATCGCACAGGTTGTGTCAGTTCAAAACTAGGACTCACCCTAGCCAAAAGGGGTTTTGAGGCTTTGGCTCCTGTAGATCTTAGATGACTCCCAAGCTTCACGCTGATTCCATGTCCTAGGGAGTTAAGTGAGTTTGTTTGTACAAAACCTGAAGGGCAAATAGAGTTCTGAGTATTGACTAAGGAGTAGTTGAAGCTTACCTAAACTCTGTGTGTGTGTGTGTGTGTGTGTGTGTGTGTGTGTGTTGAAAATAAAAGCGTGTTAGTTGCTCTGCATGTCAGACTCCACAAGTCTTAGAACTTTTTGCCTCTGTGCTGCTGCACACCAAGTGCACATACCCTATGGCCTTTCCCCATGTGGGAGCTAGATGGAAGCAGTTTAGTGCCCTCTGGGCTCCTGTGTGACAGGAGCTATGGAGAGATGATGTCTCTGGTCACTCATCTAGATACAAAGCTGGTAGTCTCAGGATTTGGCTTCTGGGGATCTGCCTTCCCATGGCTTCAGATGCAAAGCTTCAGATCAGTGCATGGATTCACTGGAGATGGGCTGGGGGGTGATAGTGTTTGTATGTTTTTTTCTTCTGAGCTAGGGTCCCTCTGGCTGTATAGCTCATACTAGTCTGTTTGCACTTCACATCTTTATTCATTAATGAGGCAAGGGGCCTTTTCACCAAGAACTCTTCCTGTTTGATAGTGTTGTTGAACTTCTCAAGGATTAAAACTATGTGAAGATTCTGAACTTCCCAGAAATTTTAAGCTTCTGGCTCTAGAAATGAAATCACGAGAGAAGGTTAGATTTCTCAGAATAACAAAAACCAAGCAAACAAAAACTCACATTTTCCCAGCCATTAATTTCACTATAAGAAGATGAAGGGTTGGTGGTACCCTGTGTATATGTGGACATGTGCATGTATGCAGTGTGTGTGTGTGTGTGTGTGTGTGTGTGTGTGTGTGTTTAGCTGAAGAGAGGAGATAGTGTAGAGTGACATGGATAAATCTGGAGACTTGATTTCAACACCCACCATCTGGAGAAGGGTTAATCCCAGCATGCATTCTGTCACATACAGTATCAACAAATGGTATAAAATATTTTGCTGGTACTATGCTTTTTGATTAAAGTAACTAGAAACAAATAGATATGTTTCGATACCTAAAGACCAGGCTTTGTGTTTTACTGTTAAAAATTGAACCCTAGCCATTGCTTTGAGTATCTGAGTAATTATTGTCATTATAAAAATAATGATAAAGAATAGCTGTGCTCATAGTTAGCTGTGTATGGTTCAAAATAGTCTCTCCTTGCTTCCGTTTCCTCCTGGAACAGTTTTAGAGAAAAACAAAGGAAAGGTGGGAACAGAGAGAGGGAGGAGAGCGTGGAGAGACTTTGTTGTTGCTTTCCTAGAACTCATGTTTGAAAGGTGCTAGGCGCCTAGTCTTTTGTCCTAGAGAGCTTTCCATAATGGTCTAAAGGTCTACCTCATTCTTCTTAATAGTTGCTTAGAGTTCCCCTCCATTGGTGGCTTATAATTTATTGGATCAGTCTTTTAGTGATTAACACATAGCTGCAACATTTCCACATTTTATTTTTATACACAAGTCTATAGTTACCATTTTGGTGCATAATTTGCCAAAGTTTTTGTGTATAAATTCTAGTTTAGAAATGGAACTACTGGATCTAAGACTATTTGAGACTTTGGATAAGTACATTCAGATGCTCCTCCATGAACCGGTCAGTGGATGCCCCTAGCCAAAATTAAAGGACCAGATTCTCAGCTTTATGCTCTTCAATATTTTCAAATTTAATTTTCCCTTCCCATTCTGACAGGTACAAATGATGAGGCAAATCCATTCTGATTTTAGTTCATTTTTATCATGAGCAAGGATGAAGTTTTCATATATTTTGGTAATTTCAGTTTTATAATATTTATATCTTTAATAAAAATTTCAGTTTTTTTTATTCTTTTAACTTATTTGCCATTTGTTTTCATGGTGTTCATTGATTGCCTGTTTATATTAGAAAGTTTAAAACTCTGTGTTGTTAGTTTATTTATGTTTTCCTTTGTAGAGTATGATTGTTCTATAGGTTTGAAGAGGCCTTCCCATGTTGAAATTACAAATAAATTGGTTATATTTTCTTTCTAAAACTTAACATTTCTACTTGTTCACTTGTTATAGCTTTTTATTCTTTAAGATTAATTATAGGAAATAGAGATAAAGATTTAGTTGTTTATCTCCAAGAGGGGTCACTGGTACACAGACATATAATAAAGCATTTCTGTATTGCAGCAAGATTCCACACTGGTCAGATTGTCACCTTCTGTGTAAACTATGTTTCTCCAAGTGCTTTCCTGTTCCATTGATTAATTTGTCCCAATGCTGTTGATTTTTCCAAAGTTTTCTTGGTATTATCAGTATTTTTAAATGGATGCTATTTTCTGATCCCTCCTTCTTATCCTCTGTGTCGTGAACTGGGGTCACAATGGATTCACACAGCAGGTCTTCCTGTTAGAGAGCACCACAATCTCAGCTTGTACACAGATCTAGTATTACAGCAGTCAGTAGGCCTGATCAGAAAAGCCCTATACATTTCTTGCTGTTCATTTCTAGCTATCTTGTCAGTTGGCTACCATTTTCACTTCGCTTGTTTGTTTGTTTGCTTGTTTGTTTTAGACAAATATATAGGACAGTGGTTGGGTTGTGTATGTTAATGTCAAATAATTAGGCACCATAATTGTGATTGCTTTGTTTCTATGATTTTCTTTTAATTAATTCTTCCCAATATCTTTTTTTAAAGATTTTGTATCAAATTGCACTTGAGAACAGTAATTGGCTTGTTTGCACACTTGTCTTGTTCTTAATGTTGATGGATGTTTTAATAATGCACAACTTTACTTGTATGAAGACATGTATTTTCTTCATCATAATAAAAATTATACATGTATCCTCTCAACTATTACTGCTGTCTGGAAAAATCAAGATGGTATCTTTCTTTCCAAGTTTTCCCAGTATACATAGAAAAGACCAGAAACTTCAAATTTCCCCAATAGAGGGTTTCATTAGCAGAATACTTAAGGTGAGATTATTAATATATTCCTGAAGTGATGCCTACATTACCTTATGATTTTTACTGTTCATAGCCTGTTTTGTGTACCATTGCATTCATTCAATTGGATGAAAAATATTCAAAAGTCACATCTTTACTGAACATATGCAGTTTTTCATCTTGGTGTTATTCCATTGTTACTGCAATATGACAAGCAGATATCATTTATGCTATAAATAACACACAGATGGTATAATATAAATGAGAGGGTATATGGGGATTATATCCAAATTCCATTCCACTTTATAGGAGGACTTGAACATTCTCATACTTTTGTATGCAGGGGAGTTCCTGTCCTAAGGATGGGACATCCTAATGAGGGATGATTCTAATGGGTTTATTTAGTTTTTGGTTAAGGTGGCAAAAACTTCCTAAGAGATGTCCATCTTTCTGGATTTCTCCCATCAAACATATTAGATCTTCTAGAGCTTTTTGTGTCAATTTTGTGTCTGTGCATGTTTTCTAGACAGGAACTATTTCTGTATCCCAGGCTGGTCTAGAATTCAAAATTCTCCTGTTTCAGCTATGTGTGCTAGTCTATGGGCATGTACCACCTTAGCTGGTTTTAGCTGCATATTTTATTTTAAAGTTTGTCACATCAATTTTTGAATAGAGTTGTATAGTTTTCAATGAAAGCTTTAGGATTTCTGACTTGGTTTGTATTTGTAGTGATTTTTTTGCTTTTAATTGAGTGTATTTTTCTTTCTTCTGTGTTTAATGATTTGATTACACACACACACACACACACACACACACACACACACGTAGATATTTGTTTGGACACAGTTAATTAGCTATTACTATACCAGCCCACCTGGCTGTTGGGTTCTATCTGCTCCTGGACTGACCTAACACTTGGTAGTTATAGCAGAAGACAGGTGTCCTAGCTTGCTTTTTTATGCTATAATAAACATCATGAAGAAAAACAGTTTAAGGAGGACTCAGTTTATTTGGTTTGCACTTCCACACCTGAGTACATCAGTGACGGAAGTTGGTACAGGAACTCAAAGGGGCTCTGGAGCAGACTCTTTGAAAGAATGCTGCTTTAGGGTTGCTATCATGTCATGCTTAGCCTGCTTCCTCCCAACCCACTTCCAAAAAGGCATTTCTGTCTAATGTGTGCTAACTCTGGCTATCCTGGAACAGCCAGGGCTTTGTAGACCAGTCTGGCTTCAAACACACTGAGATTTGCTTGCCCTCTGTCTCTCAAGTGCTTGGATTAAAGGAATGTAACCTTGGCACTCTCAGAGTCTGAACCACCAACTAACGAGCATACGCAGGCTGGACCTAGGCCTCCCCATATGTAGTAGATGTGCAGCTTGATCTTCGTGTGGGTCCTGAACAACTGGAAAGAGGGGCTGTCCCAAAGCTGTTACCTGAACTTGGGATATGTTCTATTAGCTGGACTGCATTGTCTGGCCTCAGTAGGAAAGGAAGAACTTCACAAAGCCTTTAAGTGACTAGTTTTAGCTATCCTGTGTTTTTTGTTATTCCAGATGAATTTGAGAATTGCTCTAACTCTATGAAGAATTGAGTAGGGATTTTGATGGAGATTGCATTGAATCTGTAGATTGCTTTTGGTAAGATGTCCATTTTTACTATATTAATCCTGCCAGTCCATGAGCATGGAAGATTTTTCCATCTTCTGAGGTCTTCTTCAATTTCTTTCTTCAAAGACTTGAAGTTCTTGTCATACAGATCTTTCACTTGTTTGGTTAGAGTCACACTAAGATACTTTATATTGTTTGTGGCTATTGTGAAGGGTGTCATTTCCCTAATTTCTTTCTCAGCCTGCTTATCCTTTGAGTATAGGAAGCCTACTGATTTGCTTGAGTTGATTTTATAACCAGCCACGTTGCTGAAGTTGTTTATCAGCTGTAGGAGTTCTCTGGTGGAGTTTTTTTGGTCACTTAAGTATCCTATCATATCATCTGCAAATAGTGATAGTTTGACTTCTTTCTTTCCAATTTGTATCCCTTTGACCTCCTTTTGTTGTCTAATTGCTCTGGTACTACCACTTTGGAAATCAGTCTGGTGGTTCCTCAGAAAACTGGGAATGATACTTCTGGAGGACCCCATTATACCACTCCTGGGCATATACCCAGAGGATTCCCCAGCATGTAATAAGGACACATGCTCCACTATGTTCATAGCATCCCTATTTATAATAGCCAGAAGCTGGAAAGAACACAGATGTCCCTCAATGGAGGAACGGATACAGAAAATATATATACAATGGAGTACTATTCAGCCATTAGAAACAATGAATTCATTAAATTCTTAGAGAAATGGATGGAATTAAAGAATATCATCATAAGTGAGGTAACCCAGTCTCAAAAGAACACTCATGGTATGTACTCACTGATAAGTGGATATTAGCCTAGAAGCTTGGAATACCCAAGACACAATTCACATATCAAATGATGCCCAAGAAGAAGAAAGGAGTGGCCCCTGGTACAGAAAAGGCTCAGTGCAGCAGTGTAGGGGAATATCAGGACAGGGAAGTGGGAAGGGGTGGATTGGGAAACAGGGGGAAGGAAGAGGGCTTGTGGAACATTTGGGGAGAGGAGAATCCAGGAAAGGGGAAATCATTTGAAATTTAAATAAAGAATATATCGAGAGCCGGGCGTGGTGGCACACACCTTTAATCCTAGCACTTGGGAGGCAGAGGCAGGCAGATTTCTGAGTTCAAGGCCAGCCTGGTCTATAGAGTGAGTTCCAGGACAGCCAGGATTGCACAGAGAAACCCTGTCTCGAAAAAGCAATATATAAATATATATATTACTGAGTGACAAGCAGGATTTGAGCTCATTTTTTTTCTCACAGGGTGTATAAAAAAATGTGGCAGGGACAGGGGGCATAGCCAGGAAACCCCCACCTCCTTGGAGGAAAAAGAGCAGGGGTGGGAGAAGGACTTTGGGATGGGGTGACTGGGAGGGGGTAAGAGAGTGGGATGTAAAGTGAATAAGTAATATATATATACACAAAGCAAAAGGACTCTCCAGGGGTGGGGTACCACCCTAAGTCGATTTGGCCATTCCACATCAGTCGTTTATCAAGATAATGCCCCACAGAATTATCTAGAGGCCAATCCGATTTGTTAGAAGCACTCTTCTAGTTGAGTTCCCTTCTCCCAGATGACACTAGTTTGGGTCAAGTTGACAAGAACAACAAAACAATCGTCAGCACAACAGAGAAGTGCAAGCCTCACAGTAGCTGGAGGTGCAGTCTTCTCCATCCGGACTCAAGGGTCTAAGATGAATGCTGGGAACCACTGAGGCAAACCAGTCAGAGGGCAGGATAATGCCAGATGCTCATTCCACCATAAGAGCAGCTAGAAGAAAGATCCTCAGACACCTTCACCATAGCACACTTGGGGTGCAAGCCTCAAGATGTAATCCTTTCTCGAGAATCTTACATTCTCTTGTTCTTTTATATAAGAGTGCTTCCCAGTCCTCTCTGAATTGACTTTACCACTAACCATGTAGACCCCATCTTTTTGGCCTTCTGATATAGTTCCTGCCTCATAGGTTGGAAAAAGAGCCCCAAAGCCCTGGCTTCTTGAGGTACAATCTGCAGTTCAGTCTCTGCTAATCCCCACGTTGTCAGCATAGTCTACTTTGGGAGTAACAAGAATAAGCAGAAATAATCCATATGGTTCAGCACAGAAATAATCCATATGGTTCAGCACAGAAATAATCCATATGGTTCAGCACAGAAATAATCCATATGGTTCAGCACAGAAATAATCCATATGGTTCAGCACAGAAATAATCCATATGGTTCAGCACAGGTTCTCACCCCTTCTTGTCCATCTCTTTGTCATTTAAGATCAGATGTCTTTCTTTCTTTCTTTCTTTTTTTTTTTGTCTGGCTATTTTATTTTTTTATTTTTTTATTTTTTTTAATTTTCTATACTCTTTGTTTACATTCCATATGATTTCCCCTTTCCCGGTTCCCCCCTCACCATATGTCCCATAAGTCCTCTTCCCTCCGCCCATTCCCCAATCACCCCCGTCCCCTTTCTCTGTCCTGGTAGTTTAGTGTGTGTGTGTGTTCACATGTATGACCAAGCTTTTAAAGTTTGAGGCTGATATTGGGTATCTTCTTCAATCACTCTCAATTCAAGAAGTCCCTGGGATGTGTGCCCACCTGCCAGCTCTGTAATTTCAGATAACAGCAACTCTGCAGATTAAGTTTAGGTCCCTAAGCTTGTGTGATGTGTTTTTTTTCCAACCAGGCCATCATCCCTACCCTCCTGAATTTAGTGTTTTGCGCTTACAAATTTGTAGCGAATTTGTCTGCTTTTCTTGTTTTTACTGTTTTAATTCTTTTCTTCGAAAACAAATATGTTTATATTGTGGTAAAATACTATGTATGTAGAGCATCAAAGGATTAGTCTCTTTCTGTGCCAGGGGCTTAGTTAATGACCAGGTTAGAACATATGCTGCTCCTCCCTCCTCTGTTGGGAAATGATAAATCCAAGGCCCCTAAATGAGAAAATGGGCTCATCTTATTACATTCTTTACTATTGCATATTGATTTTATTTGTATTATTCTAACATACTTAGTTTTAGGTTTATCTTGAATATATATTTACCTTTTGATACAAATTTTATATATACATGTGTAGTATGTATAGTATGTATCTTATTTCTGAAATCATTGTTTTTTGGGATCCTATTTTGGAGTTTCTCTATTTTTATACTTTTTGGAAAATGTGTTGTCCTTTTGGTTAAAAAATATATAATGTTTGTTTTTTGTGTTATAGAGGTTGACTTGGTAATTTTACATAGACTTGAATCTATCCATAATGTAGCATGATTATAGTCTCTGTTACTTTTTGCGTTTCATCTCAAACCTTAGCTTACTATTAGCAGTTTCATTGCTTTTCATCCTTTTCTATAGTTTCTTGCATAATTTTACTTTATGTACTTCCATATTTCTCAAGTCACAACAGAGCCTCATAGCTGTCCTTTAGGGCAAATTGAGAGATGTTGAGGAGAATGAGGAAATTAATTCATTTCACATGTAATCTCGTTTCACCAATTGTGATAATGTGATTATCTTTGTTGCTTTTACAATTTCACAAGTTATATTTACCTTCTGAAAATTCATTTCTTTTCATCCCACAAAATATGTAAATATATGCAAAATGTATTTCCATCTTTTTTCCTCATTTTTGGGTCCTATTCATAATTATGTCTTATTCCTGTCTATCGCCTCAGAAATCAGAAACTTTCCCTCTATGCTTCTAAGTTGTTTTCTTGGCAGCTCCATTCCCCTCAGTTTCAGTTTTTCATACATTTAATTATCAAGTCTATTCTAAAATGATGGTAATTGTGGCTCTCCATTTGTTTGCAAAGTTCTACAGTTCCCTTTTGTTGAATTCCTGCCTTTATCTTTTCTCAGCTTCTCCTGAGATTCTCATGTGACGTGTTAGAGAATGTCCTTCCGTTCGCTCAGCCATATTTGCAATGGCAGTCTTTTCTTTCCCCATTTTCTGCCTCATTCTTTCTTTTTCTTTTTCTTTTTTTTTGGGGGGGGGGGAGTCAAGACAGGGTTTCTCTGTATAGCCCTGGCTGTCCTGGAACTCACTCTATAGACCAGGCTGGCCTCAAACTCAGAAATCTGCCTGCCTCTGCCTCCCAAGCGCTGGGATTACAGGTGTGCGCCACCACCCGCACGGCTTTCTGCCTCATTCTTTATCCTCAGGTCTCCAGATGTCCCCTAGCATGGCTACCTTACCTAGTTCCATCTTGCTTTTGTTTGACCTGGACAGCTCTGCAGGGTCCTTCTATTTCTTCTGGAAGGGCCTTCTTCCTGAGTTCTCTAATCATTCTTCCACTTAGGCTCATGTATGCCCTCTTAGTTTTGCCCCTTCGTGAGGTTTTGAGAGGAAGGTCAGCCTGCAGTTCATAGGCCCTCGACTTTTCTGTCCACGGCTGCCACTGCTGGTGGTCTGTTTAGGGCCCATGATGCCTCATTTATCACCCTGGGAAGAGTCTTGCATTGTTGGTCCTTTCTCCATTCCAGCATGGAACTCTACTGTCTGACCTGGCAGGGTTGGTTTTTCACCACTCTCATTTTAAGCTTTCTTTCCTAGAGTGTTTTCCAACCCTTATCCTTAAATGCATCTCCAATCAGGGCAAAAGGATAATGTATCCATTTCTTTGACTGTTAGGCTTGGCAATTGGTGGTGATTGGTCCCTCATATGCCTGCTGGTTTTGCTCAGAGGAGATACCCATGAGATAAAGAGCTCTGGGTTCTTTCTGCTGTCTGAAAGGCTCTCTGGGGACATTAAGACTTTTTAATTCATTGGCTTTCTTGACTCCTTGCTCCACATCACAACTTTTTAATCAGCCCAACTTCAAATTGGCAGTGTCTGTTGGGGAATAGAATTTGAGTACAGCTGTTCCTCAAGTTGTGATGGATGAAGTAATGTTTCCATCAGCCAGCTGCAAGCTGAAAATACCCTAAGTGTCTTAAAACATTGAATATACTTAACCTGGCAACACCACACTTTAAAAACACAGTCCACGCCGGGTGTGGTGGCACACGCCTGTAATCCCAGCACTTGGGAGGCAGAGGCAGGTGGATTTCTGAGTTCGAGGCCAGCCTGGTCTACAGAGTGAGTTCCAGGACAGCCAAGACTACACAGAGAAACCCTGTCCAAAAACCAAAAAAAAAAAAAAAACAAAAACAAACAAACAAACAAACAAACAAAACAAAACAAACAAACAAAAAAACCAAAAAACACAGTCCACTGAAGAGCATTGAGTATTGACTGGCTAAAAGTTGCCCATGATTATTCAGCACCACAAGAATGCATTGCTGAGGGAATCACCAGCCTGGGAGACAAACAAAATTTAAAATTCAAAGTAGGTGTTTTGCTGAATGCAATTCTGTTTGTACCACCACAAAATTTTCAAGAGGCCAGGGATCCTCTGCATTTGGTTTGAAGGAATATGTAGGCTGGGGTAGGGTCATACTGAAGATGTGGCTGTCAGCTTTCAGCCTGTATCATTTACCTGTCTTTCCTGCCTGTAGCATTTTGACTGTGTAGTGTAACTTTAATATTTTAAGAGTATATTTTGAATGATGGCTTTTAAATCCTTTAATCCTTTTTTTAGCCCATTACCCACCAGAGGTAGAGAAAAAGAAAGGATGTGGGGCAAATGGTCCTGTTTAGAAATGGGGTTTTTTGGAGCAACTCTCGTCTGTATTGCCTGGAAAATGGCAGTTTAGTTCACAGGTCAGCAGTGGCAGCTGAATCTACTTATAAACCTCTCATGGAAATATTAGTAGTCTAGTTCAGTAGAGTCCAGTCAGCAACAGTAGTGGCATGACCTAGCAGGAACAGCTAGGCCTCAGCCTCAACACAAGTCAGCAGGAGGGATCAGGAGGAATGACAGAAAAAGTTCTTAGCTGTGTCTTTTTCAGAGAAGCGAAGATCACTGAAGATCAACAAAGATGTGAGGCCGACAAGAGTAATACAGCTAGTTCTATAAGTAAGCCAAGCTCAGCCTCCTTTACTGTCAGTCCAGTTCTATTTTTACCACTCTAAACATCATGTGTCTTCCATGGGCCTTGCTTTAGCATGTGTCTTGTCTTATCACGTGATCTCAGTTGACATCACTCTGTCTATCAGCCCAAGTGCACAAAAGCAGCTAAAAGAAAAGCTGTGGTACATCACCAGAAGTTTTTCGATGTGTTTTTCACTATGGAGTCGCAACAAATGTAACTCAACTATGCAACAGTTGGAAGATGGACCAATACATGTGTGTCGTTAGTAAAGAATCTCTCATCATGTGTCCTTTCAAGTATTTGTTTTAGTAGTACATCCTTTCTCTTGTGTCTGCTTTAGTGACACTTTCTTTTACGAGTCTGTCTTAGCCTTTCACCTCTGTCCACTTCAAAAAAAGAAAAGAAAAGAAAAAGAAAAAGAAAAAGAAAAAGAAAGAAAAAAGAAAGACAAAAACCACCAACAACAAAACACTCTTTTACCTGTTTGCCCCAATAAAACACTATCTAACACAACTGACATTCCAAAGAACCCTTAAGTTTCTACTTCAGTGTATCTTGAGGCTTTCTCCCTTCACACATTACAGCCGTGACCTTCTGCTCCGCTCACACCTTCATAACGCCCTGGAGTATATGTTCTGAAAAGTACATAGCAGCAGTAAATACTTTCTGATAAATGTCACAGTCAAGATTTACACCTCCACACTCCTTTCTTCCCACCCCCTTTCTCTTTCTTTCATCTTAATCTTTCTTACCCTCTCATGGAAAGAGGAAATTCAATCTATTGACATAGATTTAGATTTTGCAAACCACATAGAAGCCATTAGAGCTCACTGATGGTTATCTGCTTCTAAACGTTAAAAGAAAAGTTTTACTGAGCGACAAAACTTAAAATATCTACCACATTTTCCTTGTGCTTACTGACAGGAGCCTGTTATAGCTGTCTCCTGAGAGGTTCTGCCACAGAGTCTGACAAATACAGAGGCAGATGCTCACAGCCAACCATTGAATTGAGCATGGAGTCCCAATGGAGGGTTTAGAGAAAGGACTGAAGGAGCTGACGGAGTTTGCAACCCCATAGGAAGGACAATAATAACCAAACAGACCCCCCCAAAGCTCCCAGGGACTAAAGCACCAACCAAAGAGTACACATGGAGGCACCCATGGCTCCAGCTGCATATGTAGTAGAGGATGGCATTGTCTGGCATCAATGGGAAGAGAGTCCCTTAGTCCTGTGAAGGCTTGATGCCCCAGTGTAGGGGAATGCCACAGCTGTGAGGTGGGAGTGTGGTGGGTAGGGTAGCACCCTCATAGAAGCAGGAGGAGGGGGGATGGGACAGAGGGGTTCTGGAGGGGAAACTAGGAAAGGGGATAGCATTTGAAATGTAAATACATAAAATAACCAATTAAAAAAATCTACCACAGCATTGAGACCTGGGTTCTTAGGGTTTGGCCTGAAAGAGAATTAGTGAAGTAGACACTTTTAAAAATGCAAGTAGTCACACATCAACCACAAAGATTTGCATTCAGGAGGCAATGGACTATTAAAGGAGAAGACAGGTTTTCTCCCCGTTTGGGGACAGAGGGGAGACATGTTACTGCCAGGACATGCTGCTGCTATGATAGTGGGAAACAGGATGTTTCCTGAGCTTCTTCAAGATTCTTCTGTGTCTAGAAATACATGAATAGCGCAAGCCATGGTCAATGGGCTGGAATCAACCCACAACTCAAATCGAGTGGTCCATACCTTATTGGAAACACAGCCTGAGCTCCCAAAAGGTTACTTAGAACACTTTGGACACTGCGATGAGCTGAATCATTTCCCCACAAATTCATATGCTGCTAGCACACTGATCTTAGACTCCAGTCAGAATTATGGGAAAATAAATCCCTGTTGTTGAAACTACCTTTCTTACAACATTTGTAGAAAGCCAGAACAAAAGCATCTGCTGTCCCCTCTGTCAGGCACAGAGCCATAAAAAGTGTGCCTTAGCTAGAACAGCTATAATGAGCTTTTTCTAGGGCAGAGACTACAAAACATGGAAGCCAGCAATCACAGATCTCTGTTGGTGGCTCATCCAAAACAGACAAGGTTTGAGACCAGTACTAGTGACATTATAGTTTCGCACAACAGTACTGTCTGAGCTGGGATTATAAATGTCCTGGTGTTGCTTCTGTTTACCACCAATGTTTGTCTTTATTTCTTTGGAAATAGAGGGGAACAGTGCGAGGTCTCCTGACTTGGGCTCTGTGGGATGGACGGAAATGTAAAGACAATCTGCCTGGCTTAGATTTGCTCTTCACATCATTTTAGTCACAAATTTATAGAATCTAGAGTAGCTGAAACTGAACCTGTTTGTGTGAAGTCATTTTGCTCTAACAGGTTGACTCTTTGATGCTGTGGGTTTGGGGATACTGTTGGAGTCTCCGGTGAAGGCTTAAGGATGGCATTGCTGTCGCAACTCCTGGGGAATGCTTTATGCCTGTGTTAAGGCTCCACACCCCAGGTAGTCCACAATGAAGAAAGCTAATTGGAGACACTGCTCTGACTTGCAATCTTTATTTCTTTGTATACCGTTAGTACCTGTACTGACTTACTTACACATGATTGCCACAGAGATGGGTTCCACTTACTCAGCTCTGCTCCCACTCACTGAGCACTAGCTCTTGATCACCTTATCCAAACCTCTATTTCCCCATCTGTAAATAGAAAATGACGATAGCACTCATGAGATTCCAGAGTGTAGCCTAGAATGGAACAAAGGGCACAGGAAAGGAAAGCTGCCAGCTTGGGACATGATCGAGCCTGAACACTCCCTCCTACGTGGCAGACACGAATGTCTTGTTTTTTAAAGCCTTCAAAACAAAGGAAGTCCTTTCTCCACTATAACAAACTCCACTTGCTGTGATAATGACATCCAGCAACACATTCTTGAGTAAAAAGGGGAAAGTTTCTAGAGATGTCATCAGTTGCCTGACGACAAATATCTGAAAAAAAAATACTTGGCAGTATTAT
Organism: Apodemus agrarius; assembly: GCA_964023405.1. NCBI lineage: Eukaryota > Metazoa > Chordata > Mammalia > Rodentia > Muridae > Apodemus > Apodemus agrarius. The sequence goes on along the minus strand of OZ030005.1, from coordinate 52,628,164 downwards.
TTCAGAATGCTAATGCTGGGAAATCATGCATAAAAAAGTAAAGGAGTTTTGGCAATGACTTCGAGGAAGCTGGCAGGGTCATTAACTATCACACTTGATAGAGGAAGCAATTCACAGAATGGGCATGTTTGAATGTCTGTGATAAGAGATAAGAAGAGGGAGAGATGTATCAGGTGGAGCTGAAAGTTGGGTGGAAACAGGATATGCTGACAAATGAGAAGGGATAAGTGTGACAAGGTGGTAGGTGACCTGGACCAGAGGAGCAGAGAGGTGGCCCAGTCAGGCAACTCTACCTGTAAGGCAGCCACAAGCTACCTTACACTCCCATCAGTTACCCAGAGAGGAGTGGGCTGCCTCCTGGAGGAAGAATGGGAGAGCCATTGTAATTTCTTGGTGCTAAAAACAGCAGGGAGCCCCTGAAGGCTCCAAGTAGGGCAGAAGTGTAACTCAGTTTGTCTTCAGCTTCAGTTTGTATTGACAAAAATGGGATTCAGTTACATCCTTTCTTTGATACTAGAGGATATTTGCCAAGCACCATGCTGGGAAGCTGAACAAGTATGCTATCAGAAGAACTCTGGCTGCCTTTGTCACAGCTTCAGTCGGAGGGGATGCACCTAGCCCAGCAGAGACTTGATGAGCCAGGGTAGGGGGATAACCAGGGTAGGGGGATAACCAGGCCTCCACCATCACAGAGGAAGGAGAGAGGGGCGCTTTGTAAGGGGGGGGACCAGTAGGACGAGTGATCAGGATGTAAGGGGGAATAAATTAATTAATGGAAGGGGGTAGAGAAAGAGAGTGAGTTACATGCACCTGCAGGTGTAGGTGCCTGTGCCTGTCTGTGTGTATGCAGAGAGCCCATGAGGACCTCCATCAAATGTCTTCCTGTCACTTGTCTATCACTGTTATTCTCTTGAGACAGAGTCTCACTGATCTGAGAGCTAGACTAGTTGGCAAACAAGCTCCTGGGATCTTCCTGTCTTAGACCCCGCAATGTTGAGATGACAGGTATACACATGTATATATTATTGTCTTTTTATATGAGATTTGAAGACCTTAGTCCTCAAGCTTGTACAGCAAATATTCTTGCCCGTCTCTCCAGCCCCAATTCGCCTTAATTTTAAAGGACGGACAGGCCATAAGATTTGGAGGTCAGGCTCAGGATGGGGAATTGCAACCAAAATGGCAAGGTGGTGAATAAAAAAATTTCCACTCAAAGCTCAAGACAGGGATACCTTGAAGAAAAGTGTCATGATGATTTTACACAGAACAATGACTTTCCTTCGTCTTCCCAAATAAATATGCTGGGAACCCTGATTCGCTCTTGGTGTGTGTGAACAGGCATCAGGAACACTCCCAGTAATGTGAACATACAGACTTCCCTACAAAGAACATTTGAACAGACAGAAGGCAGCCATGCACAGCAAGGTGTGAAAGGGCTCTCTCATCTGCGACAGAGACACCAGCAAAGGAAAGAGCTGCCGGCTTTGGAAGGGAGAGCAAAGCCCAAGTTTCTAGAACTTGTTTAGCCCAAGAAAGTTGTTTTTTTTTTTAACTACTTTAAAGTCTTCTCAAGATAATTGCAGCATTTACTTCATCTGTGTTGGCAGCAGCTGATTACCTTTCTCATTCAAGTTGTGTTTTTTCTGCTTTCTGGCACACTGAGGTAATTCCAGTTATGGTTTACGTATTCTGTCTGTCACGTCAGGAGACTCCAGGCCCCATTTAAGTCTTTTACTTTAGCAGCAGCCAATACCTTAACTGTGGTCCTGCCTGCTACACAGTTCCATTTCAGTAAGAGCGTGATTCCCAGTCTTGGCTGTGCTTTCTCCTGTTCGATTTATCTTGTGTCTCAGAGGTCACTGTTGTCTCTTCCATTGTGTTTCCTCACCTAGCCTGCCCTCAGAGTCTCTCCTTTGGGGCTCTGGGACTCAGGCTGCCTGTTGAAGAGATTTTCCCTGGTTTGTATAAGAGGAGCAGGAACCCTAGCCAATGGGAGTTTCTTGACGTAATGGGAAAAGCCTCTGCCCTTAAGGAAGGAATGTGGGACCCTCTATATATGGCCTTTTCTCAGATTTCTCTGGCATTGTCATGGGGTTGCTATACCAGTTCTTGTTCACTCTTATCCTCTAAAGGGAGGAATTATTTGAATCCACAGTGGGTACAATTCACCACAATAGTGAAAGCATGGTAGAGGGGATGTCAGCCGCTGGCTGCTCACATTGCATCCAGGGGTCAGGCAGCATAAAGATGTACATGCGGGTGTTCAGATGACTTTCAGATGACACACCCTTTATTGTCTAGTCTTGGACTCTAGTCCATAATACCACAACCCCCCTCCCCATTTTGGGATAGACATTTCCTCTTCTGTTTAACCTCTCTGGAAATGCTCTCACAGACAAATCTTGAGGTGTGCTTCCTAAGTGATTTCAAATTCACTCAATTTGACAATGAACATTAACTATCACAATTGGTATTCCACCACTGGGAAGACCTTCAGGTGCAGGACTGGGATCTCTTCTGCTGGATTGTGGACATGTGGTACTTTGTGTTCTTTCCTTCCTAGGATTTCCAGCCAATTCTCCTTCCTCTGACTACTTTCCAGTAGTCTGGTTTCCAGGACTCTTCTCTGGTTTCTCATCATATTATTCCAGGTTTTTGTTATACTGAGACCAGCACAGAAGGGTCTGTTCACCTTACTTTGCCTGGGTTAGCATAAAGGCATTATTATTATTATTATTATTATTATTATTATTTTTATGGACTGTACTGGAGCTGGAAGGAAGCATTGTGAAAGGGAGCTGGTGCTTTCCATACAATAAAGATCTATTCACAGTGGCTTGAGGACAGAGGGTCAGCCCAACTGAAGGTTCAGAGGGAGATCTGTTCTGAGGGAGAGAGAGCCTTGCATAGAAGCTTTATTTGGTCTCATGGAAGTTGGCACTTCCAATGTGCATTTGACTAGTGCAAGATTGGATGACTTTAGCACAATCCTTGCTTAGTACATTTTCTTTCTTTCTTTCTCTCTTTCTTTCTTTCTTTCTTTCTTTCTTTCTGTCTCTCTCTCTTTCTTTCTTTCTTTCTTTCTCTTTCTCTCTCTCTCTCTCTCTCTCTCTCTCTCTCTTTCTTTCTTTCTTTCTTTCTCTTTTTTAGAAGTTTTTAAAAAGAAATTATTTAATTTATTTACATTTTAAATGTCCCCTTTCTTGGCTTCTCAGTTCCCCCTCTGTGAATCTCCCACACCCAATCTCTGCCCCTTCACCTCTAAGAAGGCACCTCCACCCCCTCCCACCTCACCCCCTAACATCCCCTTTTTCTGGAACTTCAAGCCTCCATAGGACCCAGAACATGCATACCCTCCCACTGAGGCCAGACAAGGCAGTCGTCTGCTACATATGGAGCAGGGGCCATGGAATAGCACCTGTATGCTCTTTGGTTTTTGGTCTGTGAGTTCTGAGGGGTTCAAGTTAGTTGATCTTGTTGTTCTTCTTTCTTCTTCTTCTTTTTTTTTTGTCTTTTCTATATTCTTTGTTTACATTCCAAATGATTTCCCCTTTCCTTGTTCCTCCCTCCCCATAAGTCCCATTGAAAGGATAAGGTTGCAGGCTAGGAATCCCCGGTGCCTGAGTCTTGGGTGACCCCAAAGGAGCAGAGGTTCAGCCCACTCTTTGTTGGCCTGGAAGTGTGCGCACGTCACAACCACCTCCAGGGTCTGGCCGTGAACCTCGGGCTGGGAGTGTCCCTGGCATCTTTACCCGTCTCGCCTCCGTGCGGCTGGGACTGGCAGAATCACCGCGGGGGCTGCGGAGCTCATGCCTGGGGGTGCTTAGGTCCCCAACACCTGCTAGTGGGGGAGGGTGGGCTTTGAATACGTAATCCTGGCCCTGTAACAGGAAATACATAATGGGAATTACACATGTGATGCTGTGCGTAACCCTGGCGTGACCCTGTGTGTGGTGGCCACGTAGGCAGAAATGACTTAATCAGGTCCCATCTGGCCTCTGTGGGAGGCTGATTGGTTCTCAGAGAGCGCTGGCTCAGATGGTTTGAACTGATTGTCTTAGAAGTTATGGAGTGGCTTGTATAGGCGGGCTTTGCTGTAAATCTATAAAAGCAGTCGTGTTTCTGCACCCAGTGTTCACTGTCCTCTACCCCATGTGGGAGATGGTCGTGGCCCCAGGGCTCTGGAATTAAAACCTCTTGCTTTTTTGCATCAAGACTGTTTCTCGTGAGTAATTAGGGTGACCGTTTCCAAGGCGTGGGGTGCTGGGGTGCCCCCTGTTTTTCTTTCAGGTCTTACACCATAAGTCCTCTTCCCTCTGATCATTCCCCAATCACCCCCACCCATTTCTCTGTCCTGGTACTCCCCTACAATGCTGCATCAAGCGTTTCTAGGACCAAGGCCCTCTCCTTCCTTCTTCTTGGGAATCATTTGATATGTTAATTGTGTCTTGAGTATTCAGAGCTTCTGGGCTAATTAATATCCACTTATCAGTGACTGTATTCCATGTGTATTCTTTTGTGACTGGGTTACCTCACTTAGGATGATATTTTCCAGTTCCAACCATTTGCCTAAAAAAATTCATGAATTCATTGTTTTTAAATTGCTTAGTAGTATTCCATTGTGTAAATATACCACATTTTCTGGATCCATTCCTCCATTGGGGGACATCTGGCTTCTTTCCAGATTCTGGCTATTATAAATAAGGTTGCTATGAACATAGTGGAGCATATGTCCTTATTGCATGCTGAGGAATCCTCTGGGTATATGCCCAGGAGTGGTATAGCAGGGATCTCCAGAAGTGTCACACCCAGTTTTCTGAGGAACTGCCAGACTGACTTCCAGAGTGGTTGTACCAGCTTGCAATCCTACCAGCAGTGGAGGAATGTTCCTCTTTCTCCACATCCTCGCCAACACCTGCTATCTCCTGAGTTTTTAATCTTAGCCATTCTGACTGATGTGAGGAGAAATCTCAGGGTTGTTTTGATTTACATTTCCCTAATGATTAATAACAAACATTTCTTAAGGTGCTTCTCAGCCATTTGAAATTCTTCAGGTGAAAATTCTTTGCTTAGCTCTGTACCCCATTTTTAATAGGGTTATTTGGCTTTCTGGAGTCTACCTTCTTGAATTCTTTGTATATGTTGGATATTAGCCCTCTGTCAGATGTAGGATTGGTGAAGATCTTTTCCCAATTTGTTGGTTGCCGTTTGTTTCCTATTGACAGTGTCCTTTGCCTTACAGAAACTTTGTAATTTTATGAGGTCCCATTTGTCAATTCTTGATCTCAGAACATAAGCTATTGGTGTTCTGTTCAGGAACTTTTCCCTGTGCCCATGTCTTCAAGGGTCTTCCCCAGTTTCTTTTCTATTAGTTTCAGTGTGTCTGATTTTATGTGGAGGTCTTTGACTCACTTGGAGTTGAGATTAGTATAAGGAGATAAGAATGGATCAATTTGGGGCTGGAGAAATGGTTTCGTGGTTAAGAACACCGGCTGCTTGCTCTTACAGAGGTCCTGAGTTCAATTCCCAACAACCACCTGGTGACTCACAACTGTCTGTAATAGGATCCGATGCCCTCTTCTAGTGTCTGAAGACAGTGACAGTGTACTCATATAAATGAAATAAATAAATCTTAAAAAGAACTGAAAAAAAAAAAAAAAGGAATGGATCAATTTGCATTTCTCTGGATGCTGACCTCCATTGACCCAGCACCATTTGTTGAAAAGGCTTTTTTTTCACTGGATGGTTTTAACTCCTTTGTCAAAGATCAAGGGACCATAGGTGTGTCGGTTCATTTCTGGGTCTTCAATTCTATTCCATTGATCTACCTGCTTGTCACTGTCCCAATACAATGCAGTTTTAAACACTGTTGCTCTGTAGTACTGCTTGAGGTCCAGGATACTGATTCTCCTAGAAGTACTTTTACTGTTGAGAATAGTTTTGGCTATCCTGGGTTTTTTGTTATTCCAGATAAACTTGAGAATTGCTATTTCTAACTCCAAAATGAACTGAGTTGAGATTTTGATGGGGGAATGCATTGAATTCGTATATTGCTTTTGGCAAGATGGCCATTTTTTTTTTTTTTTTTTTGGCTTTTCAAGACAGGGTTTCTCTGTGTAGTCCTGGCTGTCCTGGAACTCACTCTGTAGACCAGGCTGGCCTCGAACTCAGAAATCCGCTTGCCTCTGCCCCCCAAGTGCTGGGATTACAGGCATGCGCCACTATGCCCAGCTAGATGGCCATTTTTACTATATTAATCCTGCCAGTCCACGAGCATGAAAGATTTTTCCATTTTTCTGGGGTCTTCTTCAATTTCCTTCTTCAGAGACCTGAAGTTCTTATCATACAGATCTTTCACTTGTTTCGTTACAGTCACACCAAGATACTTTATATTGTTTGTGGCTATTGTAAAGGGTGTCATTTCTCTAATTTCTTTCTCAGCCTGATTATCTGGTCAGCATCCAGAGAAATGCAAATTGATCCATTCCTTTTTTTTTTTTTTTTTTTTTTTTTGCAGTTCTTTTTAAGATTTATTTATTTCATTTATATGAGTACACTGTCACTGTCTTCAGACACTAGAAGAGGGCATCGGATCCTATTACAGACAGTTGTGAGTCACCAGGTGGTTGTTGGGAATTGAACTCAGGACCTCTGTAAGAGCAAGCAGCCAGTGTTCTGATGATTTGCTTGAGTTGATTTTATAACCAGCCACTTTGCTGAAGTTGTTTATCGGCTGTAGGAGTTCTCTGGTTGTGTTCTTTGGGTCGCTTATCATCTGTGAATAGTGATAGTTTGACTTCTTCCTTTCCAAATTGTATCCCTTTGACCTCCTTATGTTGTCTAATTGCTCTAGATAGAACTTCAAGTACTATATTGAAAAGATATGTAGAAAGGGGGCAGCTTTGTCTAGTCCCTGATTTTAGTGGGATTCATACTTCTCTCCATTTACTTTGATATTGACTACTGGTTTGCTGTATATTGCTTTTACTATGTTTATGTAGGGGCCTTGAATTCCTGTTCTTTCCAAGACTTTTAGCATGAAAGGATGCTGAATTTTGTCAAATGCCTTTTCACCATCTAATGAAATGACCATGTGATTTTTTTCTTTGAGTTTGTTTATGTAGTGGATTGCATTGATGGATTTCTGTATATTGAACCCTCTCTGCATCCCTGGGATGAAGCCTACTTGATTATGGTGAATGATAATTTTGATGTGTTCTTGATTCAAATTTTTTTTGGATTTGGGTTTTTCGAGACAGGGTTTCTCTGTATAGCCCTGGCTATCCTGGTACTCACTCTGTAGAACAGGCTGGTCTTGAACTCAGCAATCCACCTGCCTCTGCCTCCCAGAGTGCTGGGATTACAGGCGCGCGCCACCACTGCCTGGCAGTTGGCAAGACTTTTATTGAGTATTTTTGCATCGATATTCATAATGGAAATTGGCCTGAAGTTCTCTTTCTTTTTTGGATCTTTGTGTGGTTTTGGTATCAGCATAATTGTGGCTTCATAGAACAAGTTGGGTAGTGTTCCTTCTGTTTCTGTTTTGTGGAATAGTTTCAAAAGTATTGGTGTTAGGTCTTCTTTGAAGGTCTGATAGAATTCTGCACTGAAACCATCTGGTCCTGTGCTTTTTTTTGGTTGGAAGACTTTCAATGACCACTTCTATTTCTTTAGGGGTTATGGGACTGTTTAGATGATCTATTTGATACCGATTTAATTTTGGTATTTGGTAAGTGTTTAGGAAACTGTACATTTTCTCCAGATTTTCCAGTTGTGTTGAGTATAGGCTTTTGTAGTAGGATCTGATGATATTTTGAATTTCCTCCATTTCTGTTGTTATATCTCCCTTTTCATTTCTAATTTTGTTAATTTGGATACTGTCTCCATGCCCTCTGGTTAGCTGGCTAAGGGTTTATCTATCTTGTTGATTTTCTCAAAGAACCAGCTCCTGATTTTGTTAAATCTTTATATGGTTCTCTTTGTTTTCACTTGATTGATTTCAGCCCTGAGTTTGATTATTTCCTGTCTTCTACCCCTCTTGGGTGAATTTGCTTCTTTTTGTTTCAGGGCTTTCAAGTGTGTCATTAAGCTGCTAGTGTATGCTCTGTCCAGTTTCATTTTGGAGGCACTCAAGGCTATGAGTTTTTCTCTTAGCACTGGTTTCTTTGTGTCCCATAAATTTGGGTATGTTGTGCCTTCATTTTCATTAAATTCTAAAAAGTCTTTGATTTCTTTCTGTATTTCTTCCTTGACCAAGTTATCATTGAGTAGAGTATTATTCAGCTTCCATGTGTATTTGGGCTTTCTGTTGTTTTTGATGCTATTGAAGACCACTCTTACTCCATAGTTATATGATATGAGGCATGGTATTAGTTCAATCTTCTTTATCTGTTGAGGTCTGTCTTGTGACCATTATATGGATTTTGGAGAAGGTACCATTAGGTGCTGAGAAAAAGGTATATTCTTTTGCTTTAGGATGAAATTTTCTCTATATATCTGTTAAATCTAATTGGTCCTAAGCTTCAACTAATTTCACTATGTCCCTGTTTAGTTTCTGTTTTCCTGATCAGTCCATTGAGGAGAGTGGAGTGTTGAAGTCACCCACAATTATTATGTTAGGTGCAATGTGTGCATTGAGATTTAGTAAAGTTTCTTTTAAAATGGGGGTGCCCTTGCATTTGGAGCATAGATGTTCAGAACTGAGAGTTCTTGGTGAATTTTTCCTTTTACCAGTAAGATGTGTCCTTCTGCATCTCTTTTGATGACTTTAAGTTGAAAGTCAATTTTATCTGATATTAGAATGGCTACTCTGGCTTTTTTCCTGAGACCATTTGCTTATAAAATTGTTTTCCAGCCTTTTACTTTCAGGTAGTGTTTGTCTTTGACATTGAGGTGTGTTTCCTGTATCCAGCAAAATGTAGGGTCCTGTTTATGTATCCAGCCTGTTAGTTTATGTCTTTTTATTAGGGAATTGAGTCCATTGATGTTACGAGATATTAAGGAATAGTGATTGTTACCTGCTGTCATTTTTATGTTATTTTTATGTTTGAGTGGTTATTTTATTTTGGGTTTGATGAAAGAAGATTACTATCTTGCTTTTACAGGGTGTAGTTTCCCTCCTTGTATTGGCGGTTTCCACCTATTGTCCTTTGTAGGACTGGGTTTGTGGAAAGATATTGTGTAAATTTGGTTTTGTCATGGAATTTCTTGCTTTCTCCATGTACAGTGATTGAGAGTTTTGCTGAGTATATTAGTCTTGGCTGGTGTTTGTGTTCTCTTAGAGTCTGCATGTGATCTGCCCAGGATCTTCTAGCTTTCATAGTCTCTGGTGAGAAGTCTAATGTAATTCTGATAAGTCTTCCTTTTATATGTTACTTGGCCTTTTTTTCTTACTGCCTTTAATACTCTCTCTTTGTTTAGTACATTTGGTGTTTTGATTATTATGTAACAGGAGGTATTTCTGTTCTGGTCCAGTATGTTTGGAGTTCTGTAGGCTTCTTGTATGTTCATGGGCATCTCTCTCTTTAGGTTAGGGAAGTTTTCTTTCATAGTTTTGTTGAAGATTTTTGCTGGCCCTCTATGTTGTAAATCTTCACTCTCTTCTATACCTCTAATCCTTAGGTTTGGTCTTCTCATTTTGTCCCGGATTTCCTGGATATCTTGGGTTATAAGCTTTTTGCATTTTGCATTTTCTTTGACTGTTGAGTCAATGGTTTCTATGGTATCTTTGGCATCTGAGATTCTTTCTTCTATCTCTTGTATTCTGTTGTTGATATTTGCATCTATTACCCCTGATTTCTTCCCAAGGTTTTCTATCTCCAAAGTTGTCTCCCTTTGTGATTTCTTAGTTGCTACTAATTCTGTTTTTAGATCCTGGATGACTTTGCTCAGTTCTGTCACTTGTTTGTTTGTGTTTTCCTGTATTTCTTTAAGAGATGTTTGTGTTTCCTCTTTTATGACTTCTGCCTGTTGACCCAAGTTCTCCTGTATTTCTTTAAGTGATTTTTGCATTTCCTCTTTATTGGCTTCTATCTGTTGACCCATATTCTCCTGAATTTCTTTAAATGATTTTTGTGTTTGCCTTGTAAGGGCTTCTACCTTTTGATCCATTTTTTTCCCTGTATTTCTTTAAGAGATTTATTTATGTACTTCTTGTGTTCCTTTAACAACATCATCACCAGTGCTTTTAAATCCAAATCTTGTTTCTCTGGTGTGTTGGGGTATCCAGGACTTGCTGTTGTTGGAGAATTGAGTTCAGATGGTGATGCCTTGGTTTCTGTTAGTAAAGTTCCTATGTTTGCCTTTTGCCATCTGGTTATCTCTGGCGTTAGTTGGTCCTGTTGTCACTGTCTAGTGCTTGAACCTCCTGAAGCCTGCAAGGCTATTTCTGCTCCTCTGGATGACTGGGTTTCCCCTGTCACAGATTGCTGATGGGCTGCCCTCTCTTGGGTGCTGTTGGACCCCTGATGTGCCTTGCCCCAAGTAATGTTATAATTGGGGTTATCTTTGTATATCTGGTGTTGTCTTTCCTGTCTGTCTGGGAGTGAAGATGGTGGTGGGAAGTCCCTTCAAGTGCCAATTACTCTGCAGAGCAAACAACCCACAACAGGGCTGGCACACAAGCAAACCGCATAGCTGCCCAGGTCTTGGATGCAGGCAGAAGCCTGGCGGTCTGTGTCCCAAGTCAGTACATTTTCTTTAGGCATCATTTGATTTGAAATTTTATCTTCCAAATTAATTATTTCCATGTGTTTCTAAAGAAAAGACTTTATTTAGTGAGGCAGGATTCAACAAGCATCCTTGTTAAATAATAACCACAGCATTGAATTTGGTTAGGAAAAGGAGAAAAAGCATCCTTTGACATGCAGAAGTCAGTTCCTGCTCCCAGCTGGGCTTCATTTCTTTCCTGATGGATATAAACAATTTCCCAGAAACTGAATGTCAGAAAAGCCACTGGATTCCTGGGATGGATTAAAACAAGAACTGTGTCATCGGCCTAAACTCAGACAAAGCAAAATATTATTCAAGCCAAAAAGCTTCCCATCTTGCTCACATACTTGAGTGCTTCTTCATTACTGAGATTCTGCTTTCTTGGTACACTCTGCCTTCCTTCTAGAAGAGAAAAATTGAGGAACTTTAGCACAGGAGTCCCTGTTTCAGAAAGTATCTAACCCAGAGCAATGCTTTATTTCTCTCTACTTCCCAATACCTAGAGCTCACAACTGAATTGGGTTCCACTATCAGAGTTGAAGCATTACCACAACAGGTCATAGGATAGCTAGACAGGAGCACATACCATCTGTCATGAGATTCATCTATCTGATGGACAGTCAGGAAGCCTAAGTGCTTGATCTACTGGAGCTACTCTATCAGGAAACTATTTTCCTGCTAGATACTAAGCTTTGCTTAATTTATCCTGCCTGAACATTGCTCTAGTATTGGGAGCCCTACCTAGTGCTTGGCCTGGAATTCTGAGAAAATCTAACCACTACAATAGGAAACAAACTCATGATTTTCACCTAAAGACCCTAGGCAGGAAAGTTACCATGTTCCAGGAGGATAGTCCTCAGTCCTTGGGTCATTTAAAGTATGAATGAAGAGTTGGGGTAAGAGGAACAGATATACTTTCACATTATAGTGTTATGTTAATAGACTAATAGAACATTTTAAGTTTGTGGTCAAATACCTGAATGAACCATTTACATAACCATCCCTTCCTTCATGAAGGAAGCCCAGTGTATTAGTCTGGAAATACGTATCTAGACTTGTACTTCTAGGTATTGGCTTGAGCTTTCCAGATGAGATAGGTTGTTTCTAATGTTACAGGAGCAATGTTTAATATGTTGTCTCCATTATACCTTCCCACAGTTCACCAGACAAAGCCTAAGACCTATAGTGACCTTCAGCATATCTACTGAAAAAACACAGGGTTTCCCATTATATACACCGAGCAAAGTCTCTTATGTTCCAACTTCTTTAACTATAGGCATCTTTATGCTATGTCTAGCTGGAGGGCATCTTTGGTTACAACATATTTACATGCTATAATAGGCTAATATCCATGAGTTATTGAGTACTGTGTAAAATTGCTTCCATAGTTCATCTTCACTTACCCACCAACTCTTTTATAGCAAAACCTGAGGACAGAACCCTGCCATTTGAACTCTAGGATTCTGAGACACTCAGAGTTTTAATTTATCAGCTAAGAAGTTCCTTGCATATTTTTGTAGTATCAGTCTAATAGCTGACAAAGGAATAATCTGATGAGCGTTCTTTTATTCATTTATCTAATGATTCTACCAGTGAGAACTACCCAGTTCTTTAACTCCTTAGACAGGTACTTCTGATTTTAGATTATTCTTCCCTACATTCAGAGAACATATTTTAGAAAACAAAAGAACTCTAACATTCACCACCAATCTATCCATAAAGTCCCATAAAAATTGCTAACTCACATTTGACATAAAGAACAAACAAATAAAAGTGATTTGAAGTCTCTGGTTACTGAAACATTAAAATAATGCTAAATCAGGGAACCTTTGTTCATCTGTTGGAGCCTTTGAGCTATAGCCTATGTGCCATTGTATCTACAATTGATGGTTGAGGTAAGGAAGCTTCAGGAGATATGCTCATGTTTGCCTACCCCTTCTTCCCCTTTATGACAAGGAGATTTCTTGTCATATATACTGTTCTTATATCCTCTTTTAGTCATCTATATAATTCTTATTTCACAAGCAAGATGCCTACCCTCCCCCACTTCCAGTTATTTGCATAGCACCCAGGGATGACATACAGAAAATAAACTATGTCTTCTTCAATTTAGATCAACAGTTCTACCTGCTTAGTTTCCAACTGTTTTGTGATAATCATCAGAATAACACAAGACTGTGAGCATAAAGGAGACTTATTCAAACATGGAACATTTGTTCTTTGAATTGTGATGGCTGACAAAACTCCATTTTTATGCTAGGCTGTCTTGGTACCCAGTAGTCACTTGTCTCTGACATCAGTCCTTGGAAGATAAGTTCCAGGGAACCCTGACTCAGGGACTCCTCACCCAGAAATGTACAGCCATGATCATCTACTTGTTTTATTACAATTAACCACATTTTGGCTTCTGTATCCTGCCTATTCAGACATTCAAGTCACCTTGACTACCTAATCTTGGCAGAGCAAACCAGTTTTCTTGTAAAGATTCTCAAAGACTTCTTGTGTTTTTCACCATTAAAAATTCTTTTCTCATACCCATTCTCACAATAATCTCAATTTTGTCCCAGAGATTGTTGTCCTGTTAGTAGTAATCAATAAATCTTTTCATTATAATTGGGTTGAGTCCATGGTCTTTTCCCAGGGGCCATGGACTTTGTGACAGTATCACAGGACAATTTTGCTCTCAAGGATTTCACAACTGAGCACATCTTCTAAATAGTCACTACTCCATGTGACTTTATACATCTGAAGATAATCTTTTCTAGTTTAGGAGAAGGACAATCATGTTGAACTTTCAGGTTTGTTCTGGAGCCTCTACCCTCTAGCAGAGAATCTGGAGCCTCTAGCAGAGGATTCCTTTTCATCTTCTGGAAGCCATATATTATTTGTTTCATGGCATATTCTCACATCCCATCACCTTATCCTCCCCAACTTTTATTCTTCTGTAACATAGTCCTCACCTTTAATGTCAGGGATATGTTCCAAGACAGCTATTGAGTGCATGGGAGAGGGGAAATAAAGGATCATGGGCTATAATGCAGGACGAATGTTGAATATGATATATTAATACTGGGAAGAACAAATAAAGTAGTGTATGTAAAATTTGTATGTCTCTGGATGGCGTGTGTCATTTGCTCATAGTGGGATAATCATCAGAAAAGCAAGTAAAAGCTAAGCAGGTAGAAATGATGTTCTAAATTGAAACAGAATTAGATTCCTTTCAGCATGTATAGCATTCTTGAATGCCATACAAATTCCTGTATGTGGGGGAGGTTAGGCATCCTGCTTGTAAAATAAGAATTTTATGGATGGCTGAAATAGAACCGAGGAACAGTATATATGACAAGGAATCTGCTTATGGTGGCTTCTAGGAATTTACTGACTTCTTATGTAGTTCTAGGCATTTGTCTGGAATGGTAGGGGTTTGAAGGCTAGGCTTTGGTAGTTGACACAAGCTGTTTCTACCTATAACTGCAGGTGTATAGTATGTTGTTGAGGCTGACCAATGATTCCAGTGGGTTCTTAACAGTAAATACTGGTCAAGTGAACCTGTATTCCTTCAAATGAACATTGTAATTTCAGACATGTACCCTCAGTCAAGACATATAAGCTATCCTTTCTTTCCTCTCCTTCCCATTTTTATTTGGCCAGAATTTGATACGCTTTGTAAGATAGAATCTCATATAGTGCTAGGACCACGAATTGCTGAAGAATGATACCCCAGACTCATATAGTATGCAAAAGCAAAGAGTGTTTATTGCTGCATGCAAGGGCTCAATTTTGTCAGGATTGAAGGACCCTGGCTGAATTAGAAGATTGAGTTTTAAAGCCTAAAAGAGGAATACACGGGAGCTATAGGATCTAGATTGTGATTGGTGGGCTTTATCTCTGAGAGTCTGGGTGAAGCTATACTTCAGACTAAGACTAACTATTCTTGCTTCATGCCAAACAAGGGCATCCCTTGACTTCTTGGCCACAAGCTTGGCTAACTTTTACAAGCTGGGGAAGGGTTCCCTTAATATAAAAGACCATGGTTGTTCCAGTAACTGACTTTCCCAGTTATGGGAAGTAGGAACGCAGGTCTGGTCTCCTCAACTGCAAGTTTGCAACCTGTCATGGAGTAGCCTGTCTCAGGCTAATTCATTCCTTTCAGTAGCCCTGACTGGCCTCGAATTCACATTGTAGCTGAGACTGGCTTTGAACACCATTTCTTCTTTCCTCTACCTCCCACAAATTTATTAGAAATAATAGAATTATATTTCATGGCAGCTGTGGTGTTCAGTATACCAAATCAATCTTAGGAGAAGGAAAATCATGTTGAACGTTCAGGTTTGTCCTGGAGCCTCTAGGCTCTAGCTAGAGGATTCCTTGTCATCTTCTGGAAGCCATATATATTGTTTGTTTCCTGGCATGTTATCACATCCCATCACCGTATCCTCCCCAACTTTTATTCCTCTGTAATATAGCCCTCACCTTAAATGTCAGGGGTATGTTTCAAGACAGCCAGTGAGTGCTTGAAATCTCAGATAGTATGCAACCCTGCATACACGTGCTAAGATAGTGTAACAACTGCAAAATGTCTAGCCAGAATAGCCAGCTATGTTGGATGGAGGAGCCACTCAGATCTCAGGTGTGATGGAAGGGGTGGTGTTAGATTTCATTGTGGTATTCAGCTAGTATATTACTTGAAAATTATGAGTAAGAGAACTTCCCATTTAATATTTATAGATGGTAGTTGGCTGTAGGTAACTAAAATCTTAAAAAGCTAAACCCAGGCCAGTGGGGCACTGGTGTATATTTCCTCTGTGTCTCTCAGAAATCTAATCATGCTTTCCTATAGGGTGTTGTGTAGATATTTTCTCCAAATTAAAACACCCTTTCCTTAGGGAAAAGAAAAGTTCATAAGCCTGAAAAAGCTAATTAAACTTAAGAGGCCCATGAAGTGTATGCCACTTCCAAGGCTCAGGAGCCCCCTAAATACAATGTGATGAATAATTGATGGAGAAAAAGAAATGTTTTGGTGAAGCTGCCTGTAAATTGGGGAAGGAATTCCATGGATATAACTTTCATGAATCACTTAATGGTGGGGAAATTTTTTCAGTGATGTAACTGACTTTGAGCCACATTTACCGTACTAGACATGGTTTGAAATTTGTCTTTGGTCTGTCATTTGGTGCCCCATTTGAAGTGAATCGATGTTTCTTTACATCTTCCAATGAAAATGCATGCAATCCAGTTGGTGCCTGCACAGGAACTAACTGAACAAACAATGTGTTGAAGAGGAGCAGTTGGATAGCCATTGTCAGGAGTGATGAGAAATGAAACCAAAGCTGAGCTAGCTCAGAGTGGAACATCGATGGAATAGGTACTTCTCCTCATGTGGTATGGGTGGTTTGCCTTTTTGCTGTACTACATGATCCTTAATGGATATGCAATGAAGACTGAGCCTTCTAAGGGTGGAGGGCATTTGGGGTATTTGGGGAGGATTTCTAGTGGGGTCATTTTCCTTTATATGGTATGATGTGGTATATCTTGTTGATGAATAGTATCAACCCAGTATATATAGAAATTCCCTCAAAATGGCTGATGGACTAGAAAATATATTACAGTCTCTCAAAATAGTACATATAGAATGGGATTGTAAGCAGTTGTGTGGCTTTAGCTGTACATGAGATATGTTTTCATGACAGCAAGCTATATGCCTAAAAATAACATCCTTGGAAGGGAAGAATTAGACCAAGAAGAAATATGCAGATGTAATCCTCATTAGTGTTTGATTTGTCAGAAAATGTATATAAAGGAGAAGTGATAGAGATGTTAATTTACCTTTTTTTAAAATAGACAGCAGGGTAAAGGTGAGGGGGGTTAATATAAATTACATTAAATTTCCACTAAAATGTGGAAATCATGGGAGGAATTGGACAGTGAAGAGAAAAACAAGATAGAAGTGATAAGTCTGACCTCTAATAGAGAGGAAGGGAGAAACTCATGCTTCATCAGGCAGATGGAAGCATTAATAAAAGATGCATTGCATGAATAGGGGAAGATCTTAAATCAAGTATGGAAAAAGCTTTGACAACCTGGTTTGTGAGATTGTGGGATATGGGAGTAGATTTGATTTGTTTAAAAGCCATTGAACTAAGGAATCTGGATAATATGACTAACTGCTCATCCCTATCTCAGACAAAGCCTGTATAATTTGAATCAACATGAGGAAAATCAATCCATGACTGCTTGGCTGACATAATCCAGTAGGAATATGTGCTAATTGCTAGTTCAGGTTTCCTTGGTTATCAGTGTCTGGGAGACAATAAAGAAAGGGAAGGCATAACTGAGATAATTTGACATATGAGTGATGGTTTTTGGTGCCCAGACCACTTAGCGTTATGAGACTGAATTCTTAGGACAAGAAATTAATTCAGCAGTAACCTGGGGGCTGGTATGGGCCTTTAGTGATTTTGTAGGGTAGGAGAGGTTCTGGCAGATCTGAATGATTTAGATTTACACACAAATCAGTTTTGAAAGCTGCTAAAGCACTCAAGGGGAGATTAGTTAAAAAGGGTAAATTGGTCAAAGAGGTCTGTCCAGGTCACTCCAAAACAAATGAAAGGATTTGTGTTGTATTGAAGTTCCTAAGGTAAAATTGACAGAAAGTCAAATCCTGGGTTAGTGAGCCTTTAGAAGACTTTAAAGCTTCTATAACAGTTCACATAAGACATAAATGATAAAACAGTGCAGGCAAAAAATTGTTTTGTCTTATGGGTTACCACAGAATATGTGTGTGTATTTCTACCTTGCAAGAAAATATACTATGGATAGACATTGTTCAGATGGCTCAAGATCTTTTCTGTAACCAGGCATGACCAATGGGGAAGTTTAAGTTGTGAGGCAAACCTGGAGCCTAACAGAGCCCAGACGTGAGCTTCATCTACAGGTACGACGGGCAAGAGCATGACCCTGTTCCCATATCACCCTTAACTCACAGCACAATGCCTGCTGAGCTCAGGAAGAAGTATTGCAGTCCAATCACAGACTCCTAGTAAAAGGAAGTAGGATGGTTAATGCAGAATTTTAGAGAATGAAGAGCTAAATGCGATACCATCCATCCCCACCATTGTACTTGCTTTATTTTTTGAAGAAACCATTGATAGAAGTAAGACATTACTTTCACATCATATTGTATCTTATGATTTTTAAAATGGATTCAGCTTCTAACTCCTAAGATGAATGCCATCTTCTTGCAAAAAAAAAAAAAAATGCTGGTAAGAATTCAGAGATCCTGACTTTGGAATAAAAGGCTTATTATGTAATGTATGCATTCATTATATATTATATATATTTTATTATGTGATGTTAACTCTTGTTCATCTAATTTTGAAAAGCTTCTGGAAGAACAGTAGAAACAGCAGCTGAAGAGTTTTGTTTTCTTTTAAAAACATGTTACATAGATTAAAAAGGGCAATGGAAGAATAATCCCGGTGCTAAGAGGTGAGTTACTTCCTTATGAGATTTTGAATAGAAAGAACCCTGATGCCCTACAAACCACTGGCTGGCTATTGATTCTAATGCTTGTTTGAAGCAACATACTATTGTTGAAGATATTGTACACATTGGCTAAAGGACATGAAGAATTAGGTTGGGACTGATCTGGGTGCTTCTCTCTCTCTCTCTCTCTCTCTCTCTCTCGGCTGGGTTTTATAGTACTAGAGGCACTACACTCTATGAGAGGGTTTTAAAACTTTATCTAGAGGGCTTTAGTTTAAGGCCACTCCATAGGAGGGAACTAATATCTGACAATGTAAGCTGTTGCAAAAACCAGTGTTTAGGGAGATCACAGGCTCAAGTTGGGAGGGCACTCTTACTGATTCGTTACATGGATATAAAGTGTATACATTGATTATTATGGCTATTAGCATTGGTTGCAAGCAAAAATCTCCCCCTTTCCACCCCACCTTGCAGTGAGCGATGGTTATTACAGGGACTCAAAAGTGGTCAAGCCACTGAGAATAAGTTAGTGACTGTTGATGTTGCATGGTATTCTAGTGCTTAGCCATAAACAGAAGAAAGTTGTCAGACATCTAGATCAGCCCTTATAAAGCCTAGAGAACATAAAAGAGGTGTGGGGTGGTGCTAAGTGCTGGGAGAAGAGATAGAATGTTATGTAATTATTTCCTTTGAAATAAAGCATTCCCTCCTCCAAGGAGGGAGAGGGCGACCTTTGTAAGACTCAGGAAGCTCAAAAAGGTTAAAAAAAAAAACCCAAAACCCACAAGGCCTCTCTCCTTAAAGCATCAAACGATTCAAACAATTGCTGGATAATGAGACTCTTTGGAGGATCTGAATGCAGGTTGGGTGAGGAGCTCCAGGGATGTATCTAATGAACTGATACTCATGTTGGAGTGGGCTCTTCCGTGAAGTAGCTGTCTTTGGGTGACTCACACTCTTGTGTAAGCCCTCACTCAGGCTTCTCTAATAGAATCATTAGGTGGTCTGTTGTCAATGTCCTATCTGAGGTGAATTAACATTTGTTCACACTTATCAGGGAAAACAATACAGTCACACAACAAGGGTTCTTCTACATAATCCAGGATAATTGTCTCATCTTGAAGTGAATAGCTTAATTGTATTCTTATTGCAGAATAACCCTACTCATATACTGAGTCAGTGGCCTTTCCTGTGCCTCTTCTCAGGCCAGTACAGGGTTTAGTGTGTATGCTCCTCACAATATGTCTTATACATCGTCTTTCTCATCCATCTATCACGACTCTCACAACCTCCCACAACCCAGAAGTAACCATCACATTATTTTACAAATAGACAATGGGAAAGCAGTTGGCCTTGACTGAATTAAATCATTTAAATGTTAAGGGGATATCACTAGGCACAAACTCCGATAGAATCATTCATTTCCTTGATCTTCCTGCAGTCTAAGAAGAAACTGTCTTATTCAGACTTTGAAGATAAAGTAAACCATATACTAGAGAGATTAGCCAATTGATCTAAACCTGCAGATCCAGAGGTGAAACTATGAATTTGAATACATATCTATGATTTCCAGGCCTTGGAAGTTCTCTTGTGTCCAGCTTTCTTTTTGCATAGCCTTGCAGTGGTCTGTGAGGGTTGCCCCAGCTACAAATAGCCCTCCTCATGCTCCTTTATGATGTGCATTAGCAATATTCTTTGGATGCTTCCTGAATCTCAGGATATCAGGGCAGAAAGGAACATTAGATAAAACCTACCCTGAATGGTTCTCAAAACTACCCTGAATGGTTCTCAAACTGGATTGTGCACAGGACCATCTGGAAGCTTATAAAAGTAACAATCTCTAAGCCTCAGTCTCCAAAATTGTAATTGGGTGTATCTGGGATGAAGTACAACATCCAACTTTTTAACATGCCCCCAAGCTTATTCTGATGTTAGTTGGTCAGAAAAGAAGCCATCTGGATGAAAGGGATAATAAAATTTCCCTAGAAAGTACATTAAGTTTTCTTTTAGGGGAGCACATTTCAGTCCTTTGGTGGCTAATCATGGTGGGTCATATTATTAGAAAATGGCACATAATGCTTAACATCTTCTGCCAAATTGATAAGGCAATTTTTTTTAAAGCAGGCTGTGCAATGATTGAGGGAAAGAACAAGTCAAATTAGATTTCATATCGTGGAAGGAATGAAACATTTGGAGTGGCTAGAGTCCAACTTGTGCATCATTTGAAATTACTGAGTTCTCAGGAGAACTTAATGCAAAGGACTTCACATTCCAGAATACAGGACTACATGACTGAGTAAGAGTATCCAAAGGGGGATTCACAGGCATTACCCACAGCCGTACATTCCCTACAGATATTAGTTCAGGCGTGCAGTTGTTAATGCTTAGAAAATTAGAAATGAGCCACTGGACCTTAGTTAGGGCTGAGGGAGAATGCATCAGACACGATACCTTGAAATTTGATGAACTTCACCATATCTATTCTGCAGGCCACTGTCTTGATTAGATTTATAAAGTCACCAAGGTCCTGATATCCCAGGCTTCATTCCCTAACCCAACTCTATGTCACCAATGTAAGGTGAATCTGCCTGACTGGCATTTTTCCCATTGTAGAAACACGATGCATGAACAATGATTTATAGCATATCATGAATAATAATAATATGACTATTATTGGACCTGGCTTAGAGTTTAGTTTGGCATTATTACAAGCAGATTCCATAAAAGAGTTCAGAATCCTTGCCCAGGATGTCATTATTGGAAGACTGTGCTCTGAATGGAAGAAACAAATGTGTCTCCACAGATCAGTTCTCAAGTAAAGACAGAGTTTTAACCAGTGTTCAGTGCCTCCCATTAAAAACACAGCTCTTCGTTTTCCAAAGTTAAAGGACCTAGCCAGGGTTTCAGGAGACAGTAATTTTTGATGACAGGGTCAGAAAATTGTGCTAAGTGTGTGTCTTGTGATCTCCATAAAAGGGGATCATTGAATTTTCTGTCCACTTAACAGTGCCGTTTGTTAATGATGGGCAAGTGGCTTGCATTATTTATGGAGGACTTTGATAACTCAGCAGTTTTGGGGGGATATATGAAGAAAAGGAACACTTTATCATCTCATAAAATGCTACATAGTAACTTTAGCACTAAAGTTTTAAGGAAGGAATTGTGGATTTTCTTATGGCCAAGCAAAAAGGGCATACTGGCATTTCACATTTAAATTAGCCTCACCATCCTCATAGCTACGTGCACATGTCTGCTGGTATAGTGGAGCATTACTTCAAAAGCAAGGAGATTTATTTCATCTATTATAGATTCTTCCCAAAGCAAATAGCCATCTTATTAAAATGCTGTAAGTTCATCCATGTGGAATTTGGGTGCAGGTAATTTTGGACAAGGCACTGTGTACTGGTAATGAAAGCAGAAATGAATTGAAGCTTCTAATGGGAAAGTGACAAGCAAATAAATTAATCTGTGAGCTACCCAGTTCTAGAAAATGATCTAAGACAAAGCACAATTTAAAGTTGAAAAGGGATGACATCAAGAGTCTCTAGGCTTCCTTATAGAGACTCTCTAATTAAAAGCTGTGAAGTAGCCGTGTTGTTGAGTGGAAGGAATGGTTTTCCCTTGGGTAGAGCCCTTCAGCTGTCTATCCAAACTCAGGTGGTCAGTGATGGAATCATATGCAAACAAGTAATGGGGATGTGGACTGAGCAGTCAGGTTGTATTCCTAAATCTAAGAATATATACATCAGCAATTAAAGACAGAGAAGCCATGAATTTGAGAGAGGCAAGGACATACATGAAAGGGGTTGGAAGAAAGAAAGAGAAAGAAGTGCAGGTATATTTATAGTTTAATTTAAAAACAAAATATATATTATTTTAAATATAAATAAAATAAAATAAATATATTAAAAAAACAAACTTGGAAAACATCATCCAGGACAGCTCTGAATCCAGTTTGTACCCAACCTGACACTGCCCCCTCACCTGCTTAAGACCACATTTTTAATCCCCTCATGAGTATGGGTAAAACTGGTATTTGACTGTTTCCAGCAGGCAGCACCATTCTGTGCTGGCTGACAGGCCAGGAAACTCTTCCTTTTGTCATGGACTGATAACCTCTGCCTAATTACAGAGAGAAGAAAGGTTGTGTGGAAAGGCTTAAAAACATATACTTAGTAAATTATTTCTCCAAGTTTAGGAAACCGGATCGACCAAGGTTGAATTTAGAAAATGGGTAGGAACTAGGTTTCCTTTGCCAGGATGTGATGTGACTGCTCAACCCTAGGATTGTTATATACCCAGGCTATCTACCACAATTTAGGGCTTAAATGCCCTCAGAGGTCCAAGCACTAAAGACTTCAAGCCCAGTGTGTCACTAATGAAGAGTGGTGGGTCCTTTAAGTGGTGGAGACTAGTGGGAAAATATTAGCCTTCTAGGTATGCTCTTGAAGGGGATGATATCTTAGTGTTTTGTGTTTCTACTCCTTGGCCTTCACATGAGTAGTTTTGCTCCATCACTCATCTGGGCATGAAACAATGTTTCATGAAAGCAATGGACCAAGGAATTATGAAAACCCCTCTTCAAAACTATGAGCCATAGCCCCCCCAAAAAACACTGATTTCTTTATACATGGGTTATCTCACATGACAAACTGACTGGGCCATCACCGTTTAGACAGTAAAAACAATGCACTTCGAATCAGGAGTTTTATGTTGCTATCTTGTCCTCAGATGGCCCTCTTCCCTGAGCCTCCTGGGTGATACTACCCTTAAACAAATACTGCCCCCTCATGAAAAGCTGTCTCATTGGTGACCCAGCCCAGTAGCTCTGCCACTCATGCTGCTTAATGTTTTCCATTCATGCATGTCTGAGCACCATGCAAGCACAATGCCTCCAGGGGTCTGAAGGCAGCATCAGATTCCTGAAACTGGAGTTATGGATGGTGGTTATTTGTTATGCGGGTGCTAGGAATAGAACCCTTTTCTCTGTAAGAGCAGCCAGTCCTCTTAGCCATGAAGCCATCCTCTAGCCCTCAAGACAGCCTTGAAATGACTATACAGGGAAGAGGAAGAGTTGAGGTTCCTTTAGGTCTCACAGTGGCATGTGTTCCTGTAGGACAGGACAAGAAATCACTAGAAAAAGTTCTGCTTCTTATGTGAGTTATTTAGACCTCACTGTCTAGAGCTATGGTGCAGAGCCAATGGGAGCCAGGAATGACCTTGGTCTTCAAGCATTTAAAGGTTTCTTTTCCTACATCCTTGTATTTTTTAAACTACATTTGCCCAGATACTCTCCCAAATTAGGTATCTGGCGAGAGAAAAATACTTGTACATTCCTTTATGATGTTATCTGTATTCTGTTTAGTAAATCTATTACCAAAACAAAAAACAAAAAGCAGCAAAAAAGCAAAATTTTATCCTCTTTCAGAAGTGTGGCCTTCTTAATAATTATGAAGTTAAAGAGGAAATCACAACTAAATTTCCAAGTGATTCAGAAATATACATACATTAGAGCATTAATATTACAAGTG
Organism: Apodemus agrarius; assembly: GCA_964023405.1. Lineage (NCBI taxonomy): Eukaryota > Metazoa > Chordata > Mammalia > Rodentia > Muridae > Apodemus > Apodemus agrarius. The sequence goes on along the minus strand of OZ030005.1, from coordinate 52,604,438 downwards.
CAAGATGCCAGTTAAAAAGTCTATTGTCTTTAAGACATATATTCAAAATGATTCAAATATATGGACAGCATGTTAATTACATTCACTATAAAACAAAAAACAAAACAAAACGAACAAACAAACAAAAAACCCTCAAACAAAACCAAATCAAATTAAACCAAACCAAACTAAACCAAAAAGAGCGTTCCTGGCAATTTTGGTGGGTAAAATTCTGGTTGGCACTGATAACAGTGAAGCTGGTTTCTGTTTCAAATGTTGAACATCTAGATTAAGCCAGCACACATTCTGGGTTATGTATAGGTATTTTAACCTGTATGTCAAAACCAAGGGTGAGTATTTCTCCGGAAGGCAGGAACCAGTACAAGTTTTTTCAAACATATTAGTAAATGCCCTAGATATAGTGATGAAACACCATGACCAAACTCAAGGAGGAAACAGTTTATTTGATTTACACATTGACATTGTAGTTCATTATTGAAGGAAGTCAGGGCAGGAACTCAAACAGGGCAGGAACTCAAGCAGCTGGAGCTGATGCAGAGGGCGTGGAGGAGTGGGGCTTACTAGCTTGCTCCTCCTGGCCTCTGGGTCTGTATTCACATAGAACCCAGGACCACCCTCCCAGGGATGGTACCACCTACAATGGGCTGAACCTCACTCCGCCAGTCATAATTGAGAAAATGGCCTACAGGCTGATCCTATGGAGGTATTTTCTCCATTAAGTTTTTCTCTTCTCAGATAACTATAGTGTGTGTCAAGTTGACTAGCAAGCACAGTAAATAATCACAACGTGTCAGGGCAAAAAGACACAAAGAAAAGGCCAAACATACAAATAAGATCGCCTTGGAGAAACCCAAAAAATATCTTATAAGGAGAAAAAGGAACATTTAGAACGTCTAAAGCACAAACTCAGAAATGAGATGTAGTCAGAGGCAAGAACAGAGCAATGATGAGAAAGGCTGACCAAGGAAGCAAGTAAGGATCAGTGCACCTCAAAGGCTACAGCTACAGGCCACAAATTACAGAGAGCGTGATAAGATATATGGGGAATAAGAGTTCTGAATGTAATCATATGGGAGTTTGGAGAGAAAGATCATAGAGAGAGGAAAAAAAAAACTACAATTTTTGCACAACTGAAAAGCTTACTGAGAGAAAATAAAAGGAACCTAGGAGAAAAAAAAAGATAAAAATGTTTAATAGAAAATGGTAAACATTCAGTCTTATCTGTTAAAAAAGCATATATTAGGTAAAAATTTTACTCTAGACAGTGAGGTCTAACTAGCTCACATAAGAAGCAGGACTTTTTCTAGTGATTTCTTGTCCTGTCCTACAGGAACACATGCCACTGTAAGACCTAAAGGAACCTCAACTCTTCCTCTTCCCTGTACACTCATTTCAAGGCTGTCTTGAGGGCTTGAGAAAATAAAAGGAACCTAGGAGGAAAAAAGATAAAAAATGTTCAATAGAAAATGGTAAACAGTCTTATCTGGTTTTTTTTTTTTTTGGTATAGAATACAGTTTATTCAGGGAAGAGGATGAGAGTCAATGGTATAGTGGAGGGAGAGAGAGAGAGAGAGAGAGAGAGAGAGAGAGAGAGAGAGGAGAGAGAGAGAGAGAGTAGAGAGGAGCGGAGGCCAGCCATGACCATGTGGAGAGAGGGGGGAGGGGAGCCCAAGATGGGCAGAGAGGTGAGAACGATTAGAGAGTGAAAGACCCCCGAAGGGAGACCCTCACTCAAGTCTCGGGAGTAGCGCGCACCCAGTAAGGCACTGAGACCGAATTCGTTGTGATCACACGAAGTTTATTGAAGATGGGATTAAATGAGATCTCAGGCCAGCATGCTGGGGTCGAGACTCATACACCATGCAGGGGTAGAGGAGTTCGACCCCCACCTGAACTTGTGACAAGCTTATAAAGGCAAAAACCATAAAAGAGGGGGGAGGACTGGGGAGGAAATAGGGGAAGTCTAAAGTCACACATTTACTATTTACCATGTGTTACATTAAGTGACATTCCTGGGGCTTTGGGACATTCCATAGGGGTTGTTGGGACCCCTGTGGTTATTCCGGGAGCTGTTTTCCTCAAGAGAGTTGTTTTCCTCTCAAGAGTCCCAGGAGGGGGTGGGGGGTGTTTTTCTCTAGAGTTCCGGAACCGCCGCCTGCAGGGGGCGGAGGCCCAAGATGACAAAAGGTGACAAGCCCATGTCTTTACAGATAGCTATTAATTAATTAATTTTTTTATTCCTCAAGAGCAAGAGAGGGGAAAAAGCCAGTCTTATCTGTTAAAAGAGCATATATTAGGTAAAAATTTTACTATATAACATAAATATGAATATAGGTACAAAAGAAAGCTAGTTAAATTGTTTATGGAGTATATTTATAATATAACAGGCTATTTAAAAATATACCAACATGTTTGAAGTATAGATAAAATAGAAACAAATTAAGAAAAATATGGATTTCCAGTTTCAACATAAGATAGCATCCAAATTGTTGAATCATGAGTTTTTTTTGTCAAAGTTGAAAAGACATTAAAAAACTTCCATAAGAATTACAGTGGGTCAGGGAACTACTGAAAGGATAAGGTTATAAGCTAGAAATTCCCCGTGCCTGGGCATGTGGGAGGCACTTGAATCCCCAACGCCAGTGGGGGAGGGTGGGCGCGGCACTGCGTGGCAGCCACGTAAGCAGAAATGACTTAACTAGTTCTTCCGGTCTCTGTGAGAGGCTGATAGGTCGTCAGAGAGCGCGAGTTCGGATGGTTTGAACTGATTGGCTTAGAAGCTTGTGGTAGGCGGGTTCTGTTATAAGTCTATAAAAGGCAAGGCAAGCCAGTCCTCGCTGGGCTTACTTCTTTACCTTGCTGGGGAGACTATAACCCCCCCAGAGCTCTTTGTCATCTACTGGGTCCTCCCGAGAGGTGTAGCACAACATGAGATTTGGCTCAAACTGTCCGCTTTAATGCTCTAGGCATGTCAGAGACTCCTCGCTGCTTCCAGACAGGTTACTGGATCTGTCAAAGAAGGCTTCAGAAACAGTTGCTGGAACCCTGGTGAAAGAGATCCTCACCAAATTGATCACAGAGACTGGACCTTTGCTCTCTAGGCTCGAGGCGCTCCAATGGATAAGGCATCGAGGTCCCGGAGGCCTACTCAGGAGGAGATCCGGAAGTCCCACATCGCTTCCAAGTTGGAGATATGGTCTACATTAGATGCCACCACGCGGGAAACTTTAAGACTCAGTGAAAAGACCCTTATCTTGTACTCTTGACCACCCTGTTTTCTGCCCTGATAGGACCCCTAATGATAATGCTCCTGTTTCTTACAGTTAGACTTATATAATCAATAGATTAGTTGCCTTCATCAGGGACCAGGTGAGCGCAGTCCAGATTTATGGTACTTAGGCAACAGTATAAGAGCCTTCTGAGACAAGAAGAGGCTGACCTTTAATTTTCCTAGTTCTAAGGTTAGAACTATTAACAAGACAGGAAGTGGGGAATGAAAGGATAAGGTTATAAGCTAGAAATTCCCTGTGCCTGGGCACGTGGGGGGCACTTGAATCCCCAACGCCAGTGGGGGAGGGTGGGCGCGGCACTGCGTGGCAGCCACGTAAGCAGAAATGACTTAACTAGTTCTTCCGGTCTCTGTGAGAGGCTGATAGGTCGTCAGAGAGCGCGAGTTCGGATGGTTTGAACTGATTGGCTTAGAAGCTTGTGGTAGGCGGGTTCTGTTATAAGTCTATAAAAGGCAAGGCAAGCCAGTCCTCGCTGGGCTTACTTCTTTACCTTGCTGGGGAGACTATAACCCCCCAGAGCTCTTTGTCATCTACTGGGTCCTCCCGAGAGGTGTAGCACAACATGAGATTTGGCTCAAACTGTCCGCTTTAATGCTCTAGGCATGTCAGAGACTCCTCGCTGCTTCCAGACAGGTTACTGGATCTGTCAAAGAAGGCTTCAGAAACAGTTGCTGGAACCCTGGTGAAAGAGATCCTCACCAAATTGATCACAGAGACTGGACCTTTGCTCTCTAGGCTCGAGGCGCTCCAATGGATAAGGCATCGAGGTCCCGGAGGCCTACTCAGGAGGAGATCCGGAAGTCCCACATCGCTTCCAAGTTGGAGATATGGTCTACATTAGATGCCACCACGCGGGAAACTTTAAGACTCAGTGAAAAGACCCTTATCTTGTACTCTTGACCACCCTGTTTTCTGCCCTGATAGGACCCCTAATGATAATGCTCCTGTTTCTTACAGTTAGACTTATATAATCAATAGATTAGTTGCCTTCATCAGGGACCAGGTGAGCGCAGTCCAGATTTATGGTACTTAGGCAACAGTATAAGAGCCTTCTGAGACAAGAAGAGGCTGACCTTTAATTTTCCTAGTTCTAAGGTTAGAACTATTAACAAGACAGGAAGTGGGGAATGAAAGGATAAGGTTATAAGCTAGAAATTCCCTGTGCCTGGGCACGTGGGGGGCACTTGAATCCCCAACGCCAGTGGGGGAGGGTGGGCGCGGCACTGCGTGGCAGCCACGTAAGCAGAAATGACTTAACTAGTTCTTCCGGTCTCTGTGAGAGGCTGATAGGTCGTCAGAGAGCGCGAGTTCGGATGGTTTGAACTGATTGGCTTAGAAGCTTGTGGTAGGCGGGTTCTGTTATAAGTCTATAAAAGGCAAGGCAAGCCAGTCCTCGCTGGGCTTACTTCTTTACCTTGCTGGGGAGACTATAACCCCCCCAGAGCTCTTTGTCATCTACTGGGTCCTCCCGAGAGGTGTAGCACAACATGAGATTTGGCTCAAACTGTCCGCTTTAATGCTCTAGGCATGTCAGAGACTCCTCGCTGCTTCCAGACAGGTTACTGGATCTGTCAAAGAAGGCTTCAGAAACAGTTGCTGGAACCCTGGTGAAAGAGATCCTCACCAAATTGATCACAGAGACTGGACCTTTGCTCTCTAGGCTCGAGGCGCTCCAATGGATAAGGCATCGAGGTCCCGGAGGCCTACTCAGGAGGAGATCCGGAAGTCCCACATCGCTTCCAAGTTGGAGATATGGTCTACATTAGATGCCACCACGCGGGAAACTTTAAGACTCAGTGAAAAGACCCTTATCTTGTACTCTTGACCACCCTGTTTTCTGCCCTGATAGGACCCCTAATGATAATGCTCCTGTTTCTTACAGTTAGACTTATATAATCAATAGATTAGTTGCCTTCATCAGGGACCAGGTGAGCGCAGTCCAGATTTATGGTACTTAGGCAACAGTATAAGAGCCTTCTGAGACAAGAAGAGGCTGACCTTTAATTTTCCTAGTTCTAAGGTTAGAACTATTAACAAGACAGGAAGTGGGGAATGAAAGGATAAGGTTATAAGCTAGAAATTCCCTGTGCCTGGGCACGTGGGGGGCACTTGAATCCCCAACGCCAGTGGGGGAGGGTGGGCGCGGCACTGCGTGGCAGCCACGTAAGCAGAAATGACTTAACTAGTTCTTCCGGTCTCTGTGAGAGGCTGATAGGTCGTCAGAGAGCGCGAGTTCGGATGGTTTGAACTGATTGGCTTAGAAGCTTGTGGTAGGCGGGTTCTGTTATAAGTCTATAAAAGGCAAGGCAAGCCATTCCTCGCTGGGCTTACTTCTTTACCTTGCTGGGGAGACTGTAACCCCCCAGAGCTCTGGTTATTAAAATCCTCTTGCAAAATTGCATCAGGTCTGTCTCTCGTGAGTGTTTTGGGGTGCCGGTTTCCGAGGCATGGGGGTGTAGAAGTACCCCGTTTTTTCTTTCGGATCTTACACTACTTTGTAGGTTGGATTGTCCTGTGTAATACCAGCTGTAGTAGCTGGGAAACAGTTTACCTTATCCTATCAGAGTTGCTATAAAACTCAAACGTGGCAACACTGACAGGAAATTTAAAATATTGACCAATCTTTCTGACACACAGAGGCTCCAAAATTAAACATCACATCCCCACCCCTAGGAAAACTTCTGTATTGATGCTTCTTAGCCTTTCTGTATATTGTAAACTCCAATCTTTTAAACTTTTATTGAAACTAGATTCTTTTAACGACATATTCTGATTATGTTTTTCCCTACCTCACTCCTCTTAAATCCTCTCCACCTCCTGCCTCATCTGGATCTACCCCTTTTATGTCTCTCATTAGAAAACAGGCTTCTAAGAGATAAAGACATAATAAAATATGAAACAGTAAGGTAAAACAAAAACTACCACATTGAAGTTGGACAAGTCAGACAAGGCAAAGGAAAAGAGCACAAGAGAAGACACAAAAATCAGAGGTCGGGTCATTCTCACATTCAGGAGGACCCGGTGCAGGCCCATGCAGGCCCTGTGCATGCTGCTTCTATATCTGTGAGTTACAGGAGCAACTGGTCGTGTTGGTTTAGAGGGCATCGTGTCCTCCTTTCCTTCTGCCCCGCACACTCTTTGCCTCCTCTTCTGCAGGGTTCCCAGGTCCCGGAGGGGACCAGTGTATAAAGTCTGGCTGCAGGTCTTTGTATTTGTTCCCATCTCCTGCGGGAAGAAGCTTCTCTGAAGATGGCTAAGCCAGACACTGATCAATGAATATGGCAGAATGTCGTTAGGAGTTATTGTATCGCTGTCTTGTTGCTGTGATTTATAACCATATTGTTTGGTTTTATCCTAGGTCCCTAGATGATCTGTCAGGCGTTAGTCACCCCAAGCAGTATAGTGCATGGGTTCCATCCTGTGGAATAGGACTTAAGTCAAATCACGCATTGGTTGGTTTTCACAAGCTTTCTACCATCATTTCCCTAGCCTATTTTTCAGTAAGGACACCATTGTAGATCAAAAGTTTTGTGGTTGATTAGGTCTTTATATTTCCCTTTTGGTAAGCTGAAGAGTACCCTATAGAGCCAAAGAGACTAGAATGTTTGGGTGACGGCTCTATTTAACATAACAAAATTAAATGAATTAATATAAAATTCAATAATTTGAGAAACACAACCAAAATAGTAATAGCTACAATCTAAACATTCTTAACTTGATAATAGACTTTTGAAAAACATAAGCAAACATGATAGCTCATGATGGAATATCAGAATTATTCATAGTAAAATATTCAAAGGAAAAAGATAGCTGTCATTCCTGCTACTAAAGTAAACCCAAAGAAATCCTCTAACATCATTTGGTCATACAGCTGGGCAAAGGTGGTCCCCATGAGCTTTGCTGTGGATGACATACTGACCTAAGCCATCAAAGGGTTCAAAAATGTTCTGTAGTACTCTGTCCCCTGTGAGGGAAGCTGAATTTTACCAAGTCCTCTGAGGGAATGTAGATTTTTGTTGTTTTCCTCTGTTGCCAAAGAAGAAGACCCTTTGCATGCTAATAACTAAGTACACCAACTGCTTCTATGAAGAAGGAACTGAAAAGACACACAGCATTTTAAGTTTTCTATATTTTTCAGTGCTGGGAAATTAACACAAGGCCTTGCATGTGGAACTAGTATTCTACCACTGTGCTACATTTCCTAGAGGTTAGGATCATAGATGTCCTAATCATTAACTTTACTAATTTTAAAAATGTACAATGCCTGGAGCACTACAAATTCGAGTAGCTTGTGCATCAGAAAAGTAGACACCCCAGAATATGTAGCTGCCCTGGCATCCCCCTGTGTGATAGCTTCCTAAAGAGTCCTTGTATAGTCATTCAATGTCTCTGCAGAACCCCAGAATGTGGGCTTTTTTTTTCAATACGCTTTATCTTTGATTTCCTAGTTTTTCAAAGTAGTAGTAATGGAAATGTGTATTTATCTAAAATGGCAAAGGTCCTAAGATGTCTTATTCAATATAGAGTAAAACTGTCATGTAACCAACCATAAGTCCATGTTCTTTGTAGGTCACTTGAAAATACCAGTGACTGGACAGAAAATTCTTGGGGGTAATAAGGAAAGATGTTTGATGTGATGTGTTCATTGTTGACAGCCATCATTTTAACAAAAGGTATACACTTACATTCTGGGTTTCCTCATAAGCATTTCTTCAGGTCTATCACTTAGATTTTGTCTTACTTTATTTTTATGTTTTGGTTCTCTCTTCTATTGTTGGCCTATGTTAATTATATAATAACAAGTTTCATTATAGCATTTTGGTGTGTGCAGTGTATTTGTTTGATCATACCCCTGCCCATTGCCCTCTCTTGTTGCTTCCTACTCCCATTAATCCCTTCTTCCCAGATATTGCCCCTACTGTGGTCATAATTTTTATTTATTTATTTACCTGTGACCCCTTGAATTTTTTCAGTAGTAATTTTTTAGTATCCCTAGTGGAGTATTTGTAAGAGCATAGGGACCCCCTTAACGGCAGTTACATCACAGAAGAAAACAATTTTCTTGTTCTCTGTGACCTTTAATTTTAACATACTTCTTCAAAACAACACTGTTGTGTTTGTGAGTGTGGTATTTGCGAATATGCTGTAGCATGCTTATGGAAGCAACAGAACACACCCAGCTCCCATTTCCTTTTTCCTAACTTGCTTGTGACAGGTTTTGTTTTGTTGTTCACTGTGTACCCCAGAGTAGCTGGCACACAAGTTTCAGGGATTCTGCTGTCTTCAGTTCTCATGTCTCTGTAGGACCACTTGTATTACTGATGCTCATTGGGCATATCCAAATTTTACATGGATTCTTTAGATCCAAACTCAGATTTCATTGGGAGTTGTCTCAAGAATCATAAAGAATTTCTTAACTTTCTGTAATTAAGTATTTCAGCCATTATTCATGACTGTGTTGATTTTCTACTCTATAGCTGTGAGTTACCTAAGTTTTACAGTTACTGAATTCCTGATTCATTTTCTTGCAATAGTAGAAAATATTGACATGTTTACTGCAATGTAAAGATTTTAAAATTTATTAGATTTGCTTTGTGACATAATTTCTGGCCTTTCATACTCTGTGCACCCAAGTTCCTGTGTCATCTTGTACTTGGGGTTGTCCTGCAAAGGAGTGGGAAGTTGGCTTGGGTTGTAACTTTTGCATATCTTCTTTTATCTTGGTGGTCTTTTGTCTAGCTACTTTATCTTTATTGAGGCTATATCTTTCTGTGCCTCAGTCTTACCTATGTTCAGTTAATGTCTCCTGCCTGTGATATTTGCAGCCCTTATTGACTTTTTCATCTCATTTTTATTTTATAGATTATTTTGTTATTTTAAAATAATACTCTATTTTGATAGGCTTCTAAAAGTTCCTTTATATTCATTATTGGTTACTTCTTTTAGTTTTATGAACATAGCTGATTTATAGTTGTTTATGAAGTCCAAGGCTTTTATGGAGATAGATTCTATCGACTGCATGCACATTTCCTTGGGTGGGGTTGAATTCCTAGCACTGGAAATCTTAGTAACAATAAGAATGAAAGTATAAACAAGAGACAAAATGGTTATTTGAAAAAGTGATGCAGAATGATCTACCCCCAAGTTCCAAAGAAATAATTAGCAATATGATAATCTGGTATACCATGGACATTTAAGAAATGCTTACCCCAAATAACCAGTTAGAAAGTATGTTGGAAAGAAACAGATACAGAAGAGCCTATACCTTCTTTGTCTGAAGGAGCAATGATTTTTACAGTTAAAAATGTTGTCATAATTGACCATTCTTGCCATAAAAACCTATCTGCAGCCCTTTCACCCATGTGGCTTTCATTCAAGATATTTTTTCCAAAGCACAGATTGTTCTGGGAAAAAATCCTGCTGCTTACCTCATTTCAAGCTAAGGGGTATGTATTGAGGCAAGGATCTTGACAATCTTGTTGCAAAGCCCATCTAACTTAGAAAAAAATGTGTGTGTGTGTGTGTGTGTGTGTGTGTGTGTGAGAGAGAGAGAGAGAGAGAGAGAGAGAGAGAGAGAGAGAGAGAGAGAGAGATGTTCCTATTTGTACTGGTACACACATATGGAAGTTAAAGGCAAATGTCGATTCTCTTCTTCAATCAGCTTCTGTCTCATTTTTTGATACTAAATTTCTCACTGAACATTGATATCACCAACTCAACTAGCTTGGCTGGTCAGCAAGCCTTAGTGATCTTCCTGCCTCTGCCTCCTGAATACTGGGATTAGAGGTATGGGGTAATGGGCCTGTTTTATTTTGGGGGATGCAGGGATTCTCATGCTTGCATGACAAACATTTTCCTGCTGATCCATTTACCATGCCTCTGGTTTAGGTTTTATGAATATTTTTCTTCCTGTAACATCTGATGATGTTCCCAGACTGGCTTGCATCTTTCCACAGCTGGTTGACCAGATGGTGCACATTTCACCCTTCTCATTAGTTGTGATGGGATTTTCTGTAAATCTCAGAAACAAAGATGACAATTTCCTGGGAATGTTCCTGTCACCAGTGCTTATGTGATACCAAATGGTCAGGCATGTGGTAGGGGTGGGCAGGCAGAACTTTTCCAGGCCCCACTGCTAATTTTCAAATACCCTAACATCTTTAGTGTACTATTTCAAAGTACGACAAGGGACCTTCCTTCTACAGTTGACTGAACTTGGATCCCCATTGTCGACCTTAAACTCCATGCCATGGCAGAATGAGCTGAGTTAGAAGTCCTCTTTGTAAGGAGCTGCACAAGTAGGCTATGCTAGGAAGCCCAGCAGTTGCTCTTTTCACAATATCTTGATTCAGTTGGATAGGATAGTGAATATCCATCAGAAGATCTGAGGGCTGGAGAATTTCCATTATGCTCATTTCTTAGTGGACTTTGCCTTAGAAAGCTCTGATACTCATGTTCTGGCTACAAGGCAAACACGATAGGATTGGTCACTCATTCTCAATAGGTCAATTAGAGTCAAGTAATGGGAGAAAGGAGGTTTACTCAATATGGCCACATTAGGAAGAGTAACAATGAAGTCCAGTGACCTCCCTCAAGTCCATCTTTAAGGTCTTGAGAGGAAATTTAGTGAGAAAGCATCTATATGTGTATGCACTGTGCATGTGTGATGTGTTCAACTGTATACATACATACATGTGTGTATGTGAGACCAAACTTGATATTGGAAATCTTCCTCTATTGTTCTTAATCCTGTGTGTTGTGCCATGGTGCCTTGCTGAGAATAGAGCTTATGAGTATGGCTGATTTAATTAGTCATTTAATCTGAGGATCCCCTGTCTCTGCCTTCTAAAAGTTTACCTGAAGGCTGCCATACCCACTGCTGGAAATCTCAACACTGGTCCTCATGTTAACACAGTAAGTACTTTGTTCACTGAGACATATCCCCAGCCAAAGGTTTAGGTTTAAATAATACGGCAAGAAGTGATCATAACCAAGCAGTCTTGGTCAAGTTGTGGCCCTAGCTGTCATTGATCCATCACTGTCTCTGTTCCAGTCTTTCCTATAAGGCGGTCTGAGAAGTCGCCAGAGTTGCCTTCCATTTTCTTTCTTAGCTATATTTGAAAAGGGCATTAAAAACCATGCTCTGATTTAGGGGTGGTAAATGCACAGCATTTTTATTACTTTTAAAATTATATAAAAATTTTTATACAACGTATTTTGTTTATACTTCTCCAAGTCCTTCCAAGTTCTCCCTACCTCCCTACCATCCAACCACCACCTCTCTCTCTCTCTCTCTCTCTCTCTCTCTCTCTCTCTCTCTCTCTCTCTGTGTGTGTGTGTGTGTGTGTGTGTTCCTCTCCCCTTCTCTCTCTCACTCAAAAAACCCTATCCCCCCTCAAAAAAAAAAACCCAAACCCAAACCAAAACGGCAAACACACACCAAAGCAGAAAGCACACACATACAAAACGGTGGAGTCCATTTGCTGTTGGCTAACAACTCCTTAGCATGCGACCTGGGTGTGATTGAAATACCCAGTGTCAACTCCATCAGAGAAAACATATTATGCCTACAGATTTTGTATCAGCTATCTAGGTGGTACTTCTTTCTCTCTCCTTTTTTTAATAGCTTCATATGCCATTGGTAGAGCCCAGATTTAAAACCCACAAATACACGTGGCCAATTGTAGATATCTAATACAACCATCCATATCTATCTATCTATCTATCTATCTATCTATCTATCTATCTATCTATCTATCATCTATCTACATATATTTATGTATATTCACTTAAAATAGCTTATATATAAAACATTTTAATAACCCTTTTGTCCATAAAAGTATTGCTATATAGGCCAGGTTAGCATTAAAGTAGTTCTTTTGTCTGGGTCCATGATGCTGTGATTACAGGTTTATACCACCACTCCTGGTTATATGTTTCTTATGTTTCTGATTATCACAGAAGTAGAATGAAGTGGAGAGAAAGGTGTCCTCTTAGAAAGCAAAGTATTTCTCCCCTGGACTTAACCAGTAGTGCATTTCTGCTAATTCCTATAATTACCATTGATGTTGTAGATGGGAAAACCTATTCAATCACTGAACTTTAATAGCCTTGGTGCTCCAAGCCTTCCTGAAAATATTAAGTTTGATTCTTTAGAGTGAACAAGTGAGTTCACCTGCTTTGCCTTTTCAGCCCTAACAAAGACCCCAGCACATTTAGCCAATGCCTTTCCATCAAGTCTCTGGAGTTTCAGCTGCAGAGAGGCTCCCAATGCAGTCATAAATCAGCAGTTGATGAAGCTGCAGGCCCTCTGGGACACTTCCTGGACAGATGTGCCCTGTCCTACCAAACAGCCCCTGCTAATTCAAGTATACCCAGGTGGAACTGAAGCCAAAAGGCAATGGTAAGTGCATAATAATGAGTTCGCATGCTTGTGTGGTTACTTGTTACTGTCAAAAAACTTACAAGGACTGAAAGAGACCCCTATTTTTTATCCTGAAAGGAGTGTTTGGATACCTGTGTTTTTAAAGTTGAAAAGTGAGTATGAACTATAATAGCATTTAAACTCAATCCTCAGAGCTGTGCCCTCATGGCTCTCTTAAGAGTAAGAAATATATATATAAAAGGCAGATCAGGTGATGGCCATTACATCTGATGTGAGGGTTAGGCTTCATTTACTATGCCCTTCACTTTGAGGGAGAACTGGAATTTCAAAAGCTCAGAGGAGTGCTATTATGATTCAATTATCAGTAGTGGCTTCTGGGGAAGAAATGCCAACATTGATGGGATTAGAGCCTCTGATGTTGTCCTGACGTTCTCGGTGGCGCTGACTACAAGGCTGAAGGGATGAGGGACATAGTGTCCTTGAACTATCAAGAAGAGCAGCTTCAGGACATGACATGCTTCCAGTAAACCCAGCTCATGCCATGACCAGAGAGACACAGACAGCTTTTGCAATGCCACTAAACACAATTGTTTTCATGCAGCAACAAGGTAGATTGGACTGTTACTGGTAAGCCAGGCCTGGAATCGACTTGAGTACCTTGCCTGATTCCAATGCAAGTTAGACTTCCAGAATTTCCAGGAAATCAAGATCAAGTTAATCCTTAACTGTGATGTGAAAGACACACATGTAGTGTTCTTCACTGATGGTAAACAAGTTTCTCTAAGACTTTCCTGTTAAAATCAGCCCGCTTACCCTGTCTGAAGATCTTTACTAAGTTCACATGGAGAGTTCCCTTCCAAGATAGTTCATATGGCACTTAAATGCCACCTTAATCACCTACTATCCCCTTTAAATGCATGATTAGGATTATAAGCACCAAGTATGTACCACAGTGACAAATACAAGGCCTTGTTAATGGGGGACACACACATTATTGGATGTTCAGAAGTATTTTTCTCTTACAGAAACATGCTGTTCAAAATCCCTTAGAGAAAGAAGAAAAGAGAAAATCTGCAAACTTCCATGAACTTGAACTACTCCTAGAGAGAGAAGAGGACCCCTTGTGAGAGTTGGAGGTAGATGAGATTTTCAAGCCTGCTAATGATTCCAGCTTGCTAGAACAGTGGTTCTCAACCTTCCTAATGCTGCAAGCTTTTAATACAGTTTCTCATGGTGTGGTTTTCTCATTGCATGGTTCCTCCAACCATAAAGTTATTTTCATTGCTACTTCATAACTGTAATGTTTCTACTGTTATAAACTGTTATGTACATATCTGATATCTGATCCAGATATCTGAGATGTGGCCCCTATGAAAGGGTGGTTTGACCCCCAAATAGTTCGAGGTGCACAGGTTTAAAATCTGCTGCTCTAGGATAATGGAAGCCTGTTTCTGATTTTGCAAATAAGCACCCACCCTGAGCTCTTGGAATCACTTTTCCCTGGCTTGTAGTCTGTCTGGTGGTAACATCAAAACTGTAAGCAGCTCTACTTCCTGTGGAGAACAGCAGGTAGGCAAATAGGGCTTCCTCTAGCCTCAAGGAATGAAGAAATTTAATTTTCCTTTCCTTTTTAGACGATTACTAATAGAGTCTCACACATTTTACAGATATATTTGAGGGACATTTTATTTCCCTCTAAACAGTGGGCACAATGGGGAGTTCCCAGTACTAGACAAAGCTTTTCTACTTTTCCTTGCCTATATTGGCTACTACTTAAATTATATATTCCTGAACCTTTTAAACACCATTTTCTATAACCCTCCTATCCATAGTAGTCTCTGAATTAGTTTCTCTGTCCATAATAGAATGAATAACTAAAGTTATAGAATGTCTAGTATAATAAAGGAATAGAAGGTATTATTGATGTAGATAAAATGTCCCTGATATTTACAATTATGTATAATTACCCAGTCTTTTATTTTCTTCCTTTAATAACATCCATGTGTAGTGGGTACTCTGGCCTCATTTCACAGGCAGGTGAATAAAAGAAAGAAAGAAACAAGCACACCACAACAAAACAAAGCAACAGCAACAGCAACAGCAACAGCAAAGACAGGCAAAGTATTCTAAAATTCTGAACTAAAGCAGGAAGGTTCAGCATCTAACACAGACTTTGTTTGTAAAACACAATGTTCTGAGTCTTTAGGTTACCCCCCTCCCCAAGGGCATGCTGTAGAATACTGATAAATCTCTGTTGACTGCTGGAGCAGAGAAGTTAGCATACAGACCAAGATACAAATCTTTAGAGGCTTAAACCTGCCTGCCATACACAAACTGACCTGGAACCCTTTCCTTGCTCCCAAGATGAAGAGAGTTGCAAAGGTGCCAACAGGCCCTCTCTATGGCCAGGCTGCTTTCCTAAAACATCCCTCTTGTTCAGTGAGCAGTTGCTCTGAGGGTGCTGTTGGCTGTGCGTTCTATCTTGCTTTTGTTAATGATCTCTTTAGATGTGTCTTCCTCCTTCTGAAAGGGAACAGGAGAAGAGCTACCGGTTAAGGAAAAATTCTTCTTGCCAGACAATTTTCATGTGTTTGTGTGAGACGCAATTCCTGAAGCACTTGTAGGAATTCCAGGATGGGAGCCAGATTCAAATTTGAAATTGCATCTTCCAAACTAATACTCTGCATACCCCATCAGCAAAAGCAGCCTGGGGTTGGCTCAGCCTGTTTAAAGTTTCCCTAGTTCGCCTTTGAGCTTCATGGTGGAGGTAAATAAGGGTAAAAGTGATCATCAGGGAAAAAAGCTTATCTAATTCCCTCCTAAAACTTGGAAGCAGAGTGGAAGTGAGCCAGCATCTGAAGACAGGTCACAATTGCAATTCCCTCAAGAACCAGCCTTGTATCCCCATCACTTGTGAGCTGAGAAAGGGTGACAGCCGAAAGGGCCTTTAAGGACCTTTAAGGACCTTGGTATTCAGGCTGGCGAGCTCCTCAGAAAGAATGCTGAATGTGGCAGAACTTCCTTGGAATAGTGTTGAATCAGTGAGTTTCAATGAAACAGCCCCCAAAGGCATAATATTTAGTGATTTCAGTCTGCATTATTTATTGACTGTGGACGATTTGGGGAGAGCTTAACATTTTATTAATACAGCACTGGGTCATTGGAGAAGCTTGTACTCACAGAGAAAGCTCCCGAAGCAACCCTCATATTTCCAACAGTGTACTTTGACGACTAAGCAAACTCTATGTATCTGGGGATGAGGAAAATGCTGTGCCTTCTACAAACCTGTGCTCCCAGGAGTAAAGACAATCCATACCTATTTTCTTTCTGTGAAGATCTGGAGGTTCCACAGTTGCAAGTCCATGTAGGGAAAAAGCTGTACTCTCTATGAGTTAAATTGGGTCCCCCAAGTGGATCCATTCTGTAATTATTAAGTGAGAAGCATCCAATAGATATTTCTGTATGAGCATATAGAATCAAGAAAAAATGACCCACATCCAATGGGACTTGGAATGAGAGTTAGTCTATAGTACAGGTTATCACTAAGATATAACTTAGCTAAATATTTAGATTTTTCATGCAATTTTAAGAGAGTGACAAACACAAGAAAAACAAATAATTACCCACTCTCAGTTGATTTTCTTGAATAGTTTTTTAGAAATTTCCATTAGAAATTGCTTTAATTCCAATTTTCAGTATTTCTATGAATTTATGTTGGATTTTATGTCACTATTCTAGGACATTATAGGACAGATTAAATAAAAGCAAAGTTACTAAGAATGGCTTTGCTTGGGTAAATGGATGTTGCTAACACACACACACACACACACACACACACACACACACACACACACAGATGTTTTTCTCAGTCCAGTGTAATGGTTGAGATCAGGAGTCTAGAACTAGATGATCCAGTTCAATCCTTGCTCCCACAGCTGTGTGCTCCACTCTAGGCTAACCTACATTCCCAACTTTAGCCTAAGTTTCCTTATTTTAAAGTGGACTGTTATTACTACTAAGTGTAAGTAGGAATATTTAAATAAATTCCCATGTGGGGTTCCTTCCTGCCTTAGACCATTTGTGCTCCTGGATGAAGGACACACACACAGCCCTTGTATTTTAATGTGACTTAAACAGCACAATAGCTGGGCAGCTGCCTAACCTCCATGCTCTTAGAATCTACTTTCTATCCATAACACCGTTATTACTTAGTAATTTCTATGTTCCATCTTGGCTGCTCTTGACCTAACTGAGCAGCCCTTTTGGGCTACATGCTCATGGCCCTTTTACACGGCAGCTTTTGTTCTCCCTCCTGCATGTTCTCCTTTCATGGCTGCTTTCTTTTCCTCTCTCCTGTACACTCTCCTAAGGCATGGTGGCTTCACCTCTTTTTTACTTTTTCTTCAGTGGTCCCAGGTCTGGGAAACTTAAACCCTGTCTATGTCTCTCCTCCCCAACTATTGGCTACTGGAGTCATTATTTACCAATCAGAATGAATTGAGGGCAGGTTACCAGAAGCTAGCAACAGATTCCTCATGTAAACTAAGTTGGGAGACCCTAAATTAGCATTAGAATACAAGCAGTATTAGGCCAACCTACTATAAGCATTTCTAAGTACCAATTTCACATGTCCATCTAAGTTGGCTCAGTACCTGACACAACTGCTAAATTCGTTTGCTATCATACTTTTGCTTTTGATTATTAACATTTGTATGTCATTTGTACACACATACAAAGGGCATCCATTATACATAGGATCCAACCCTCTCATTTACCAGAACACCCTTCTTTCTTTTCTCGTGCCTTGTGCACATTCCCAATTCCATGTGCCAATTTACTGAAGCAGGGATTGATTAAAATGTATATATCAGAGTTCATCTGTTTTACATATCTGTTTTATAACTGCATTTACATAAATGTAATTTACTATATATTTCACCCTACTTTTAAATTTATTGCTTGTGTATGTGCTTTAAAACACATTCTAGGTGTATATACATCTTGCCTGTAGCAGGTATCTATCCTATTTTATATGTCTATTACCTAAATTATTGAATTACCTACCAAAGGTTATATTCCTAACAATGATCTAGACATTTGTTCTTATGCCCACAGACAAGTATATTCCTCACCCTTCATCATGGAACATTCTCCTTGCAACAGAAAAGAAAACCACAACTAATCAAAATGTGGAGTTGTAGAGCCTAGTCCCAGTGGATACATTTACAAAATAGCCCCCTACCCCAAACAACCCCTGTACTTAACACTCAGGGAATATTGCAGGTAAGTGGGAAAAAAGATTGCAAGAGCCAAGAGGATCAGAGAGTTTGCTGTGACATTATGTCACCTAGTAGTGTCAGAAGATACACTCATAACATCTTCCCAACCTGACTGCCTATACATGAGTGGAATAAGAATGACACCATGCCATTGCATGTGCTTAAGAGGACAGGGGAAAACATATGAGGCCTCAGACCTATATAAAGAACTATAGGTAACTAAGGAATTCTGAGAGTGGGAGAAATATTCTTCCCCAGGGAATAATACACCAATTGATTATCCAATGTTGAATGGTTTGCTCTGAAAATACACATATGAATAATATTGTATAGGCTAAGTAGGATATTATATTAATGAAAAATGGAGGCCAGGGGTTTAAAAGAGAGCAAGAATGGGATAGTTTGGAGGGAGGAATGGGAAGGGAGGAATGATGTATATGTATTATAATCTCAAAACTAAAAGGAAAAAAATGATATATTTAAGTCACAATTCAGTACTTACGTATGTGACCATGTTTGGAAATAGAGATTTTGCAGGTGTGGCCAAGCTGAAATGAAGTTATATGTGATCCAAAGAGTTGTATCTCTGTAAGGAGCAAGAGCTAGGAAGTCATCCCTGTCACCATTCTAGAGGTGGTGGGAGAATGGAGCCAATAAATGAGGCAGACTAAAGTTCCATGCAATAGCCAACTTTATTCAGAGCCTCAGACAATTTATACTCTGAGGGTTAGGAAAGGTCACATGAATAGAATTCTCATTAGTCCAAGTTATATACAACCACAAGGAGAAACCACATGTGGCAAACGCATTTTTTCATAGAGGCATATAAAGGACAGTTTAAGCATTTAGCTGAATAACACCAGCAAGAAGTAATGACTGACCCGGAAATAAACTCACCCCTATCTATAAAACACATTCCAGGAATATTTCAATGTTTTAAAGAAATTAAGGTCTTTGAGTGTTCTGACAAGCACTCAGAATTCTTCTCACATAATTCCATTACTGGACTGTGTTTTGGCACATACCCATACAAGAAAAAATAAATGATGTAAAGATGTAAGTAGTGTTGGAGTCATGTTACCACAAACCAAGAAAGAGAGGAATTGCTGGGAAAACTTCAAAAGCTGGAATTGGGGCTTAGCTTTTCATCACCATAAAAATAACTGGAATTCTCAGCCTGCTGGGAGAAAACTGTTGTTGTTGTTGTTGTTATTATTATTATTATTATTATTATTATTATTATTTTGGTTTGCATTTTAGATGTTACAACCATGCTTGTTTGACCTTATTAGAGGGAGGCTGTTGTGAGAGAGCACAGCATGACAGGGGAGTGTTACTGAGCAGGACTGCTTAGATCGATGTCTGGAAATAAAAAAGGAAAGGGGTGGGGCATTGTCTCTCCAGTCTTCCTCTCAAAGGGAATGGTCCTAAAGATCTCTTGCTAGACTGTATCTCTAAACATTTCACCATTGCCTAATAATGCCACGAGAGATTGGCCCTTTAACTACAGCAAAGGGGCAACAGAAGGTGCTCTCTAGTGCCTCTGTACAGGGCATGTCCTGTTGGCATCTTGAGTTTTGGCTTTTAGTGTTCAGAACCATGACAAACCCAGTGTTCAACCAGTGTTTTAGTGTTCAAAACCAGTTCAAAGCTTACCTTTGTAGGGTGACTTCTTTCTTTAATTCTGTAAGTGTTTAGTATTTGAAGGTTCTCTTCTTAGTTATCTATGTTCTTATAACCATCCTATCTGACGAATTGACACACTTATCAGTATTTGAAATAAACTGTGGTGGCTCCTATAACAAACTTTCACTGAAAGCCTGTCTTACTGATTTTCAGAGTCACCTTAATTGGTTATTATTTGAAAAAGCTATCTGCATTGATTAAACAGTTTCTATTATTTTATATCTGTATAAGAAGTTTTATAGATAGGACCTCCTTGGGCTATTAAAAAATACAAACAGTTCTGCCAGGCACTGTTATTTAATTGACAAGTTTATTCTATTTACATTTAAAGTGATTACTGCTAAGAGTACTGTAGCCATTTATCCATCTAATTCCTGTGTGTCTTGTATGCCTTTGTTCATTCTTTCCTTTAAATTGCTTCTCAAGACATCACTGAAAAGGGATACCAGTAATTTCTGGGATAGGCTACCTGAAATTCAGCCTTAGATTGCATAGAGCAAACTGCATAGAACAAACTCCATACCAAAAGAATGCCAGAGATGCACATGTAAAGTCTTCTCAGTACTTTCTATGAGTAGGACCATCCCAGGGTTGAAATTGCCCTTAGTTTTACTTCATGTTTAAGAACTCCTTATTTCTTCAAGAGAATTCCTCCTTAGCCATTTCCTTCTCTGGCCTCTAGCTTGCCTGTTTATCTCTTTAGTTGAATCTATGCCACTTCAGCTGGGGCAGGGGGCAGAGGAGGCAGTTCTTGATTTCTGTGGCCTGCATCTCTCAGCCCCTGATTCTCCCTAGCCCTCTTTGGCACCATGATAATTCTTACTGTAACTGCACTCTCAGAGATCCATTCTATTTTTCTAGTTACCAGCGACTTCGTGATGGTAGGACACATGGTAAGGTAGTGAATTCCATCAGCCTAAGCCTATGGGTGCACTTTGTTGTAAAGTGGTTCATTGCCCACAAGTAATGTTGTGTGAGACATGGCGGTGGCATGTTGTATGTTCATGGATTGGCATTTTGGCAGAAGCATTGCATGCAGCAAAGGCAAGTTCATATCCAGAGTGAGTGTCTATTCCACACACAGATTGTTGACAGCTTTATGATGGGGACAGTATAATATAACCAACTTGCATCAGGTAGAAGAGCAAATTATTCTAAGTAATAACACTGTCTTGAGCCTTCAGTGTCAGTCTCAGCTATTGATACTCAGTGGAGACCATAACCAGGTTAGGTTGGTATAACTACATCTCTGCCATAGAAGAAACTTCTGGTAGTCACAGGAGCAGCTGGGAAAACTGATTATAACCCCAGAATAAAAATCCTATCTACTAGATTATTAAAGAGCTACTCTGTCAAAGTCACAATTTTATGTATACTGGCACGGGACACAAATAACCTCCCTCATCGTCATGTTTCTCCTTAGGAGAGGTCTATTCACCTTTTCCTTGCTATAGATTTTGCAGCCATATTTCTTTTATTTCCTTACCATCCAGCCCAGTCATTCGATAAAGCACATAAATGTTTATATAATCTTATGTGTGGCCATTTCTCCTTGCAGGTCAAGTATATAACCTGGTATTTTGCTGCAATTTCTATAAGCTTGGTACATATACCTTTATAACTGAGCTTGGATTTTCTGGAAGAATGGCCTATAGATCAGTACCTACCAACATCAACATATTACCCAGGGCCAACTATGAACTACTTATCAGATTTCTATTTTTCTTTAAGAGAGTTCTAAGAAACTCTCTATGATGCTGAAGTACTATCTGCAAGAAATAAGGTAGCACCTTAAGAGTCGGGACGATGAATTCCCAATCCACTACTTATTGGACCTTAACTACGTCTTCAGAGTCTCCTCTTGTATTTACCACTTCTATTGAATAGTGGAATATTGCTATGTGCATGTAACTATGGTTGGAAGACAGGAGAACATGAAACTCATAGTGGCTAGTTCAGGTTCTATAGACCCTTGGTGCCTATGATTAAATATTCAGTTTTTACAAGAGCCCATTGACTTGCTAAAATCTAGTTCTCAAAAGCATAATATTTATTCAGAGATGATTGGAGGCCTTTGCTCAAAATGCGAAGGGAACACCTAAGATTCACCTGAGTCAGCTCTTGTATACAGCTCTGGTTCTCTCATTACCAGGATTCATAGGTCCAGAAATAAAGGACTAGGAATGAGAGTTGCATGGCTCATGAAGACACCATGTGGCTACCTTTCTCTTCCCTTGGCCTGTGTTCTATTTGTCTATTGCCTCCAGCCAGGAGGTTCTAGAGTTATACTTTGAAAATGAAAGGTAAGAGAACTCATGTTTCTGAATCAACTAGCATAGCAGTCACTGAATGGCCTAATTCTGAATGCTAAGGAGAAATTAGAACTCTGCTACACAATGGTGATAAGGCAGAGTATGTCTGGGACAAGTGAGATTCTTGTCTCTGTTTCTTTTCCTGTTGCTGTGGCCATCAAAAGCTCAAACAACATCCTATATGCTTTCAGCATCCCAAATATCACTGACCTTTCTGGGTCAGAAGCCCCTCCAGCAAAGCAGCCTGGATCCATTGTACCCTCTTCTCCTGGGCCCTATTCAAGCAAGCCCATCAGGAGCTGGGACAGAGCAATATACCTAAACAAAGAATGCTTTGCTTTCAAACTCCAATAATGAGGCCCAACAGGAATTAGTTGTGTAGAATCCAGGTGCAACCATCTGTCCTTTATCTTAGAAGGAATGCTTCAACGTGCTGACACTTTTGCTTCCAAGATATTTCACTCTCTAGCAGTTTATTGAATTAACAGTAAGTCTAGAGTGTTACCTATTTCTTAATCTTTAGGTAAACAACAGATCACCAGCAATGTAATGTTCTATGTGATAGCTTGTGGAAGGAAACATGGCAAGATTTTTTGGAACTAAATTATGATAGAGCCAGTGGGTCAACATAACCAGAGGTAGATATTCATGTATTGGTGAAAGAAAATAACTTCTTTGGGGGTTTTCTAGTAGAGAAGGAAAAAAAAGGTTGCATTCCCAGTATGGTGACTATGTTAATTTTATTAGGCAATGAAACCACATCTAGCAAGGCAGCTAAAATTACGATTAATATTTGATTAAATGTATGATAATCTTCTTTTATCCTCCAAATCTCTCAGTTTTCCACAAAGTCCAAACAGCATAATTAAATGAGGACCTTCACCACTGCACCTTCAAGTTCTTTGTTGGCATAGATCTCTACATCCCTCCAGAAATGAATTATTTCTTTTGGTTTGATATTTGGGGTGCACAAACAATTATGGTGCCTTCTTCTTGGCCCTTTTCACAGTAGGAACTCTTACTGTACAGATTATGCAACCAATGCATGAATTCTGTCAGTAATTCACTAGATTTACTCAACACTGCTCCATGCTGGTACAGGACATAACCATAGAATAGCTTGTGATATTCTCATGATCTACCATGAGTTGATTTAAAACTCCACTCAACATCTGACCCTCCAAAGTCCAATGGCATTTATGTGTCATAATTAGTGTTAAAAGTCGATGCCCATTGACTCTTAAAATGCTCAAATGTTTTGTTTTCAATGCATACTCACCCTAATAAGGTCCACAGGCATATTTGATGAAGGTTCAGAGAAAGAGTAAGTGAAAATGTTTAGCCTTGTCTTCAAATCCTTTACAACGAAGACCTAGCCTCCTCTTTAAGGGATTCATTATTCAATAGACTGGAGAGTTGCTTTGATGATACAGGCTGCATTTTTATTCATTAGACCTAGAATCCCTTTGCTTATACAGACCAAGTGATACTCTAATAGGCTTCCTGACTTTCAGTTCTAAGGATCTGTGGTCAACAAGGCACTGGTGCAGACCATCCAGTTAGGCTACTCTTATGGTTACTGAACTTCAGTATGTTACTTTGTTTTCAGTGGTTGAGTGGTACCACTTGACTCCTGTACCATGACATCCAACCACTCCCAACACACTTAGCTTTGCATTCAGTGGCTATAGTTTCAGTAGGACTTGGTTCATAAAAAAGTGAAACACTATGAAGAGAGACTTCTTTGAGGAGGGGTGGTAGCTACACTTATTTTTTTGGTATGAAGATAACATTTATAATGTAATCAGGAACTACACTGATCTATCATGATCTCATTAGCACTGGGAAGCTGGCTAGGTCTTCAGTGTTATTTCCATTTTGTTGAGTGACTCAGTTAGACAGCTGTTGAATGACAACAAATTGTGTCACTCATTATACTTTTATCTCCCTCTTTTGTTTACGATGCAGGTAATTGTTGTAGTTCATAGGTGTAGCTGGGTAGGGCTGTTTAATTGCTTCTCCCACTGTCCTAGATAAGGTTTCTAATGCTTTGATGAAACACCATGACTAAAGACAAGGTAGGAAGGAAAGTGTTTAATTGGATTATGTTTTCACATCTTAATCTGTCACTGAAGGAATTCCTTTCAGATAACTCTAGGTTATGCCAAGTTGACATAGAATTAGATAACTCACTCACTGAACAGCTTCCAGAGTACTTTCTGGAGCAATGGGGGTTAAACTGGAGGGAAGAGACGTTCAGGTCAGATCCAGCTCAAGTCATCTGAGTTCTGTGTACCAAGTATGAAGCATCTTCAGCCACAGGGGCTCACCCTCAACCCCTGAAAGACAACAAAAGATTATGTTAATAATCTATCTTGTTTTGGAAATCACTTGGAACACCCTAAACAACCATTCAAAATTAGGCTTCCTGTGACTGGCAATGGGGTTTTTTGTTAGTCTAGGGTTCTCTTAGGGAACATTGTCAGCCAAAGTGACATAACTTACACACACACACACACACACACACACACACACACACACACACGTTTATATCTCTATCTCTATCTATCTATCTATCTATCTATCTATCTATCTATCTATCTATCTATCTAATGTGTTTGTGTACATGTGTTAACCTGTATTTCTTTGTCTAAGGGAAATATTCTTTGAAATTCCCACTCTCTCACATCAACGTGTCCATTGATATTGCCATTTTTTTTCAGTCTTATCTTTGCTGCCATTTCTAGGAAAGATTGTTTCACAGAAGACTTCTTGGTATTCTGGATCTTAATATTCCCAGACTCTCTTTCACAATATTCCATGAGACATAGATACAAGAGGAGATGTGATGCAATTTTATCCACTGAAGCTAAGTTTCTCACAATCTGTTAATTTTTGTATAGGCTGAGTATGATAAAGTGTCAAGGAATCATATTTTATGCTTACCTAAAATCACACACACACACACATAAACACACATGAAGAAGAGTCTGCCAATTCCAGAGTGGGTAGGGGACATGAGAAAGGTTGGAAGGAAGAAAGGAAGGATAGTATCTGATATTGTATTCAAATTAAAAACTTATTAAAAATTAAAAACGTGTTAACACAAAACTTTTCTTAGAGAATAAAGCTTGCCTTGCAAATTTATGTTTAGTAATCATAGTGAAAGAAGCGTCTTTTGGATGAGCTGAGAGGCATGCAAGTGCTAAAGAATGAACTCATTCCAATATCCTAGTCCCTTAACAACTGATGGGTTTTCTCCTACTCCAGCTTTCCTCAATTGCCCATAGTTCTTTGTGTAGGGTTGAAGATTTGTGAGATTTTCCTCGTTAACTTTGCTGGTCTGTTGGTCTTGTTCATCTTACCTTTGGGTAGTCATTTTAGTGAGACTTTATGAGTGTAGCTTATAATTTTACCTGGAGACACAACCTCACAGCAAATGCTCCTATCCTCTCACTTTGACAACCTTTTCACCTCTTTTGTAAACAGTTAGCCCTGGAAACATACATACAGGTAACATTACATGGACTGGACAGGTTATAATTAGCAAGGTACAAGCATATATGCATACAATATAAATTAGTGGAAAAGGGGGCCATGAATTTGAATATGAGTGGTGAGGTATATACTGGAGGTTCTGGAGGAAAGAATGGGAAGGGAGAAATGTGATTATATTAAAATCTCAAAAATAAGATAAGAAGATATCCCAGTCTCCTTAGACCTTCAAATACTAATGTTAAACTAAAGCACAGGTTTTGTTTTTTGTTACCTACAATCCGCCAGAGAATCCTAACAGTCTTTCTAACCCTAGAATTATAACATTAGATGTAAAATAACTGGTTAGTGGACTCCTTTAAATCAATATAGCCTGATGCAATGTTACATGACTTTGTCCATTGGTTTATACACCAAAGAACAATTCTCTGACACATTACCTGGATCTTTGAATAAATGAGAAACCCCAACTATTTCTGTCAGATTCTTTTGGATCCCTTCATCTTTTGGGGACTCCTAGAAGTTTAGCAAAATTAAATATCCACAAGAAGTGTAATAGGAAGTAGATTCTAAGGAATATCAAACGTTTCTTCTATAACTCCTGCCTCAAGAATCATTTGAGATGAGGATCAAGAGGCCATTTCTACTAAGGGTGAAAAGATTGACTGTATTGGCAAAGAAGACCTATTAGAATTTAGAGATTTGGTGACCCTAGCTAGCTTCTGAACAGTTTGCTACAATCTTTTAGGCCCTTTCCTGGTACTACAGTAAATATCTGTAATAATTTATAAAGAGAAAACATATTTTAGCTCTTATTTTAGAAATTTTAATTCATGATCATTTTGGGTTATTCATAGGGCCTGTGGCAAAGAAACAAAATATAACAGGAGTGCATGGTAGAATATAACTGCTCAATTTACCTTATATCTAGGAACCCACAGAGAGACTAGGAAGGAGCTAGATACCTATTGTCTTCTTCAGTATCATGATTATTAATATATAAAGACTTCCCACTAGGTTCTATCTTCTGAAGGCCCCAATGGTGCTATCTTTCAGATTTGTGAAAGGCATTCAATATCTAATCTATAGAACCCACATACTTCAAAACACTACCTGGGTTGTTGTTTTAAGACAAAGCAGGATGGGTATGATAGGTGGTGAACATTTTGAATTCCAGTGTTTGAAAGATGGGTATGAAGAACATTAGGGCTTCATCTTTTGCTACCTAAAAAGTTTGAAGTCATTCTTGGCAACCTGAAATAAATTTAAAAGGCACATTCCATACTATAAAAAAGGACCAAGGGTAAGAAACCATTAAAGATTTTAAAAGGGGAAAGGAGATATATATTGAATTAAAGTAATCCATCAATCAACTAAAACTACTTAACATTTATAGACTAGTTCATTGAACAACATTAGAATTTATACTCTTCTCAGATGGGCTCAGAAATGGTGATTAAAGAGGACACATTTTTGGCCATAGTAGTCAATTTAGCTACTCGATTCACTCATCGCTGAGGAAGAGAACTGCCTCATGTAAAAAAGTTAAGATAGATGAACTCAGGGTGGCAGATGGAGTTTAAGCCATATATGCTTACAGTCCAGTGAACTGCCAGAGTTTGCACTTGGGAACAGAGGGAACTAGCAAAAGCTGCCATCGCCAGAAAACAGGGTTTAATTAACAAGGCCTGAAGTGCACTTGATCCTATGAAGAGATGTGACTTGCTGTTTTGAATAACATCATGAAAGACAGAAAAGTAAAATTCAATAGAGTTGGGACTGGGCAAGGAACAGGAGGTCTAGCCGATAAGGGGTTATGTGTGAGGCAACACTTTCCTATAGCCTGGAAAGAATGTCTAACATGGACTTAAGTTAGAACTTAAGTTAGAACTTAAGGCTCCATGGTGCTCACTGATGCAAGGTTGTACATAAATATTTATGCCTCCAGTCCTGTAGGCATCATTTCAAACTATGTTATTAAATTCTTATTACTATCATAAATGCTCAAAATAACTCATAAGGATAAGAGATTTATTTTGTCTCAGGGTTTCAAAAACTTTAATTTGTGATCTATTAGCTCCAGCTTGGGCCTATGGTAAGGCAAGTCACTATAGTATATGTACACTATGAAACAAAGTATACTCACCTCATATACAGGGGTAAAAATGGAGAAAGGGATTTTCCTTTCCCCATACCCCTTTGAAGATATGACTTCAATGAGTGGAAGACTTTCCACCAGGACCCAACTCCTAAAGACAATACCACCTTCCAATAAAACCTCTATTGGGAAGCAGCCTTTCACATGGATGGTATACTACATACACTTATTAGATAATTATATCAACTTTTTTCATAAATTGCTTGTTTGCATATTCTAAGCAATTTTATTTGTGTTTTTTCCTAATCATCCACTTTTGATTTTGCAGTTAACAATCAGGAGTGCATGAAAGAACACAACTCTTCACTTCATATCTAGGAAGCCAGGAAAAGGGTTGGTGCTGGTTAGAAACCTATTGTCTTCTGTGATGTCATGATTAATAATATTTTCTAGATTCCACCTTCTAAATGCTTCAATATTCCTCAATAGTGATACCTTTCATATATGTTAAAAGCATTTGCTATCCAACTTATAGAATCCACATACTTTACAATAAAAGTATGGGGTAAACCATTTCTGCCATGGTGGTCTCCTTTTCAAATTCATATTATCTTTTTCTTTAATTTTTATTGTCACAAACATATGCATGAATATATCAAAACAACCTGTTGATTATGTTTTGTGTTGGACACACACACACACACACACACACACACACACTCGATTTCAGGGCTGACCACTCTTTTAGTAATGAATAAACAACTAAGGGTACCTCCCCGTGTAACATTAATTTTTCCTTTCTCAGCAGTCACTAGTTGTCCATACTTCTTTGTTTAGAGGCATGGCTCTGTGAGATTTCCTCTTTCCACACTACCATGTCCATTGGTGTTATAATTACTCAGGTCTTACTTAGGCAGCCGTATTTTGGATGTAACACTGGTATAGCTTCCCTGTAAATTCCAGGAGACACAATTTTGCAGAAAACTACTTGGTCCTTGGCTCTTATAATCTTTGTACCCCTCTTCTCTGTTATTAGATGTGTGGGTAGTGTTGTATCTGTATTGGCTGAGATTGGGAATACTATGGTCAGACCTTCTTGACATTTTAATCAGCTGTGGCACTTTGTAATTGTCTGTCTGTTGCATGGAGGAGCATTTTTGATGAAAAGTGAGAGCTACACTATCTGTGATCATAAGATCAAGTGTTTAGAATGCAGTTGGGAATTACTAGTTTAGTAATGTAATAGGTTCCTTTCTAAGATCCACAGTCTCACTAGCCCTGAATAGTTAGTTGTCTTGGTTCTATTACTAGGCATTATCGCTCTCCTCTTGTCCAGACCTTAGCTGGTCCAATTAGCTGTTGGTTACCATTAAGATACCAGTGCCAGTATTACTCTTTTAGGGATAGCTTGCCATGCTGATATTGTGATTCATATGAGTCAGAGCGAGGTAGGTTTGATTGCTTATCTCCAGTTTTATTAGTTTTCAGGGATGAAGGTTTTGTTGATGTTGTTGTCATTGTTGTTCAGAATCTGCTTAAAGACTGGGTTCTTTGTTCAAAGTATACAATGCCTTCAGCAGCAAAAGGGCTTACCTTCAACCAAGAGCAACAGCAATAGCCTATGTGTTTTGGGGAGCATCTCAGTTTCCTCCAGCCAACAACTTGAAAGGATGTTTCATGCTTGGTATTTCAGGTTTTTTCCAGACTATGGCTCTTGGGGGAACATTGTTTTCCCAAGTAGAATAACGTCATTGAAAAAAAAAAAGTGTGTGTGTATGTGTGTGTGTGAAAAGTGTGTGTATGTGTTCTTGTTGTTCCTAAACCTTAAAAATATATTCTCTTTATCTTCCTTTACCTCCCTTTATCTCTTTCTGCCCCATACCTCATTCTATGTGTTATAAATACTTCTGTCCCTAGTCTGTTGCTTTTTATGGTTATGTCACTGCACTGCTCAGAAAATTTCACTAGCAATCTAGACAAAACATATACTTTGTACCTTGCCTTGGCAGCCTGCATGAGCTTCCTTCCTCCCTCCTTCTCATGGTCCTGTGATTTTCCCTGCTTCTCCACATCCTTGAGGCTTGTGTCCTGGGAACCATTATGGGTGGAGAGACTCTTCTCATAAAAATTAAAACATATATTTTTATTAGCTACTTGAGAATTTTGTACAATGTGTCTTATCATGTTCACTATCCCTCTCCCAACACTTTTCACATCTATCCCCTTCCCTGCTCCCCAAACTTTGTGCCCTTTTAGAAATTTTCCCTCATTATGATGTTGGTTTTGTCAACTAGACACAGTTCTGAGTCATATAAGAAGAGGAAACACTAGTTGAAAAAAATGCTTCTATTAAATAGGCTCGTAGCCAGGTCTATGGGACATTTTTTTGATAAATGAATGATGTGGGAGGGCCCAGTCCACTCTGAGTGGTGCTACCACTTCACATATTGATCTGATTGTATTAGAAATCAGATTGAGTACCACATGAAGATCAAACTAGTTAGTAAGCATCTCTCATGGACTCTACCTCAGTTCCTGCCTAGGCTATCCTTAGTGGAACATGTCCTGGCATACATAAGCTAAACAAACCCCCTTTTACACTTACTTTTGGCCATCATTCCTATCACAGGAAGAGAAACCTAACAGTGACAGAAACTGGTAACAGGTTTATGGGTTATTTTTTTTTCTTGATTGCTCCTAATTTTCTTTTCTTTTCTCTTTTTTTTTGTTTTTTCTTTTTTTATTGGATATATACTATATTTACATTTCATTTCCCTTTTTCTGGTTCCCTGCCCCCCAAAGGTCCCACATGCCCTTTTCCCTCCCCATGTTTCCCCATCTACCCCTTCCCACTTCCCTGTTATGGTATTCCCCTACACTGATCCTTTAAGCCTTTCCAGAACCAGGGTCTACTCGTTCCTTATTGGACATCATTTGGTATGTGGATTGTGTCTTTGGTGTCCCAAGATTCTAGGCTAATATCCACTTATCAGTGAGTGTATACCATGGGTATTCTTTTGTGATTGGGTTACCTCACTTAGGATGATATTTTCTAGTTCCATCCATTTGCCTAAGAATTTTATGAACTCATTGTTTTTAAAAGCTGAGTAGAATATTACTGCGTAAACATACCATGTTTTCTATATCCATTTCTTTGTTGAGGGATATCTGGGTTCTTTCCAGATTCTGGCTATTATAAATAAGGTTTCTGTGAACATAGTGGAGCAAGTGTCCTTGTTATATTTTGGGACAGCTTTTGAGTATATGGCCAGGAGTGGTATAACTGGGTCCTCTGGTAATACTATGTCCAATTTTATAATGAAAAACCAGACTGATTTCCAGAGTGGTTGTACCAGATTGCAATTCCACCAAAAATGAAGGAGTGTCTCTTTTTCTCCATATCCATGCCAGTATCCGCTGTCACCTGAGTTTTTGATTTTAACCATTCTGACTGGTGTGAGGTGGAATCTCAGGGTTGTTTTGATTTGCATTTCCAAGATGAATAATGATGTTGAACATTTCTTTAAGTGCTTCTCAGCCATTCGATATTCCTCAGTTAAAAATTTTTTGTTTAGCTTTGTACCTTATTTTTTAAATAGGGTTATTTGATTCTTTGGAGTCTAACTTCTTGAGTTTTTTGTATATATTGGATATTAGCCCTCTATTGGATGTAAGATTAGTAAAGATCTTTTCTCAATTTGTTGGTTGCTGTTTTGTCCTATTGACAGTGTCCTTTGCCTTACAGAGCTTTGCAATTTTATGAAGTCCCATTTGTCTGTTATGTTATTAGAACATAAACCATTGGTGTTCTCTTCTGGAAAATTTCCCCTGTGCCCATGTGCTCAAAGCTCTTCCCCACTTTCTCTTTTATTAGTTTTAGTGTATCTGATTTCATGTGGAGGGCTTTGATCCACTTGGACTTGAGCTTTGTATAAGAAGATAAGAATGGATCAATTTGCATTCTTCTACATGCTGACCTTCAGTTGAACAGCACCATTTGTTGAAAATTCTTTTTTTCCACTGGATGGTTTTAGCTTCTTTGTCAAAGATCAAGTGACCATAGGTATGTGGGTTTATTTTTGGGTTTTCAATTCTATTCCATTGATCTTCCTGCCTGTCTCTGTACCAATACCATTCATTTTTATAACCATTGCTCTGTAATATAGCTTGAGTTCAGGGATTCCCTTAGAAGTTCTTTTAATGTTGAGAATAGTTTTAGCTCTCCAGGGTTTTTTGTTGTTCCAAATGAATTTGCAAATTGCTCTTTCAAACTCTATGAAAAATTGAGTTGGAATTTTGATGGGGATTCCATTGAATCTGTAGATTGTTTTGATGTGTTCTTGCATTTGGTTTTTGAGAATTTTATTGAATATTTTTGCCTTGAAATTCATAAGGGAAATTGGTCTGATGTTCTCTTTCTTTGTTAGGTCTTTGTGTGGTTTAGGCATTAACATAATTGTAGTCTCATATAATGACTTTGGTAGTGTTCTTTCTGTTTCTATTTTGTGGAATAGTTTAAACAGTATTGGCATTAGGTCTTCTTTTAAGTTCTGATAGTATTTTCCACTAAATGCATCTGGTTCTGGGCTTTCTTTGCTTAGGATACCTTTAATGACTGCTTCTATTTCTTTAGGGGTTATGGGACTGTTTAGATGGTTCATCTGATCCTGATTTAACTTTGGAACCTGGTATATATCTAGAAAATTGTCCATTTCATCCAGATTTTCCAGTTGTGTTGAATATAGGCTTTTCTAGTAGAATTTGATAATCTTTTTGAATTTCCTTGGTTTCTGTTGTTATGTCTTCCTTTTCATTTCTGATTTTGTTAATTTGGATACTGTCTCTGTGCCTTTGGTTAGTCTGGTCAAGGCTTTATCTATCTTATTGATTTTCTCAAAGAACCAGCTCATGGTTTTGTTGATTCTTTGTATAGTTTTTTTTTTTTTTTTGTTTCTTCTTGGTTGATTTCAGCCATGAGTTTGATTATTTCCTGCCATCTCCTCCTTTTGGGTGCATTTGCTTCTTTTTGTTCTAGAGCTTTCAGGTGTCCTATCAAGCTGCTAGTGTTTGTTCTCTCCAGTTTCTTTTTGGAGGCACTTAGAACATTGTGTTTTCCTATTAGAACTGCTTTCATAGTGTCTCATAAATTTTGGTATGATGCACCTTCATTTTCATTAAATTCTAAAGAGTCTTTAATTTCTTTCTTTCTTTCTTTCTTTCTTTCTTTCTTTCTTTCTTTCTTTCTTTCTTTCTTTCTTCTTGACCAAGTTATCACTGAGTAGAGCATTGTTCAGATTCCATGCGTATGTTGTCTTTCTGTTGTTTTTGTTGCTATTGAAGACCAGGTGCAATGAGGTGCTGAGAAGAAGGTATACTCTTTTGTTTTAGGATGGAATGTCCTATAGATATCTATTAAATCTATTTGGTTCATAACTTCTGTTAGCTTTACTGTGTTTCTGTTTAATTTATGTTTCCATGATCTGTCTATTGATCAGATTGGGATGTTGACTTCTCCCACTATTATTGTGCAAAGTACAATGTATGCTTTGAGCTTTAGTCAAGTTTCTTTGATGAATGCCTGTGCCATTGCATTTGGGGCATATATGTTCAGAATTGAGAGCTCATCTTGGTAGATTTTTCCATTTATGAGTATTAAGTGTTCTTTCATATATTTTTTGATAACTTTTGACTGAAAGTTGATTTTATTCTTTATTAGAATGGCTACTCTAGCTTGTTTTTTTTTTGGCATCATTTGCTTGGAAATTTTTTTTCCCAGCATTTTACTCTGGGGTAGTGTCTGTCTTTGTGAATGAGGTGTGTTTGCTGTATGCTACAAAATGCTAGTTCCTGTTTACATATACAGTCTGTTAATCTATATCTTTTTATTGGGGAATTGAGTCCATTGATGTTAAGAGATTAAGGAAAACTGATTGTTGCTTCCTGTTATTTTTGTTCCATTTGTGTGGGTATTTACTGTTAAGTTTATTAAAAGATTATTTTCTTTCTTTTTCTAGCATGTAATTTTCCTCTTTGTGTTCCAAGTTTTCCATCTATTATCCTATGTAGGACTGGATTTGTGGAAAGATATTGTGTAAAGATTTTTTGTCATGGAGTATCTTGGTTTCTCCATCTATGTTAATGGAGAGTTTTGCTGGGTATAGTAGGCTGGCATTTGTTTTCTATTAGAGTCTATATAACATCTGTTCAGGATCTTCTGGCTTTTATAGTGAGAAGTCTGGTGTAATTCTGAATGATCTGTCTTTATATGTTACTTGACCTTTCCCCTTATTGCTTTTTAATATTCTTTATTTGTTTTGTGCATTTGGTGTTTTGATTATTATGTGACAGAAAGAATTTCTTTTCTGGTCCAGTCTATCGGGAATTTTGTAGGCTTCTTGCATGTTCATTTGCATAATTTTCTTTAGGTTAGGGAAGTTTTCTTCTATTCTTTTGTGGATGATATTTACTGGCCTTTCAATTTGGGAATCTTCCCTCTATTCTATAACTATTATCCTTAGGTTTGGTGTTCTTATTGTGTCCTAGGTTTTCTGGATGTTTTGGGTTAGGACCTTTTTGCATTTTGTATTTTCTTTGACTGTTGTGTCAGTGTTTTCTATTGTATATCTTCTGCACCTGAGATTCTCTCTTCTATCTCTTATATTCTGTTGGTGATACTTGCATGCATGACTCCTGGTCTCTTTCCTAGGTTTTCTTTCTCTAAGGTTGTCTCCCTTTGTGATTTCTTTATTGTTTCTTTTTCCATTTTTGGATCCTGGATCAATTCCTTCACCTGTTTGGTTGTGTTTTCCTCTATTTATCTAAGGAACTTATGCATTTCCTCTTTAAAGGTTTTTACCTGTTTACTTGTGTTCTCCAATATTTCTTTAAGGGAGTTATTTATGTCCCTCTTAAAGTCCTCTGTCATTATCATGAGTTGCAATTTTAAAACAGCATTTTGTTTTTCATATGTATTGGGGTATCTAGGACTGGCTATGGTGGGAGAACTGGGTTCTGATGATGCCAAATAACATTGGTTTCTGTTGCTTGTGGTCTTGTGCTTGCCTCTTGCCACCTGGCTATCTCTATTGTACTTGCCCATCTGGTCTCTGACTGGAGCCTGTCCCTTCTGTGATCCTGGTTGTGTTAGAACTCTTCAGAGTTAAGCTATCTCTGTGCTCCTGTGATTCTGGGATTTTGTGTGTCTGAGATCCTGGGTTTGTCAGAGCTTCTGGGATTGAAGCTGACTTTGATATCATGAAATCCTGGTGTTACCAAGCTCCTTAGACTATGATCCTGTGACCCTGGGCATGTTAGAGCACCTGGGAGTTGAGCTCCCTCTATGTGTTGTGGGATTGGGTGCAAAGCCAACACCCAAGGTCTGCTCAGGGCCCCAGCTCAGACCAAAAGGACCACTGATGCACTTTTATGGTTATTGTGCCATACTGTTCATTGATGCAGTTCATAGTATCATAGCTAGGTAGGACTATTGGTTGTTTCCTGCCTTTGGAAGCTTGCATGGCATATTCTTGTACCATGGAAACTAGTTTTCAGAAAGGAAACTTCATGTCAATTCCAGCCTACAGTCTCTGGGCCTTGTTTCTGAAGTTCATGGGATCTTTAACTAAAGAGATTTATTTTCCACCTCTCTGGTGTAAGCAAAGGCAACTGCAAAAGGCTCTATGTTTGGAGAGTCCCACTTACAGCCCTGACCAACAACTCAAAAGAAGGCTACTTCTGTGTAGTATTAGGTGATCTTTAACTCTTGAAGGTCATTATCAGTCCAGATGATTAAGACTCTATATGAATGTTCACATTTTTACAGAGTGCCTATTCCTTTTGTATCACAATAAGGGTGAAACTCATTAAGTCATGCCACTGTAAGGCAGGGACTATCTTCATTACTGTTATAAACAAGGTTGTACTGAGTAGTCTCAGTTGACTAACTCAGGCATGGGCTTATCAAATATACATATTTTTGGCAGGATATGTGAACTTTAATGTTTGGTCAGATAGAATTCCCCCTCCCCTGCTTATAATGGTTTAACAACCTAGAATGCCAGGAGGCAGGAGGCAGGAGGCAGGAGGCAGGAGGCAGGAGGCAGGAGGCAGGAGGCAGGAGGCAGGAGGCAGGAGGCAGGAGGCAGGAGGCAGGAGGCAGGAGGCAGGAGGCAGGAGGCAGGAACTTAACTTTTAATTGCTTTTCAAATTCAATAAGACAAATCTTGTCTTTATTTGCAGTTGACATCCTTAATAATGATGAGGCTCAGTTGTTGTTTTCATTTATACAGCAGTGTTTTTCTTTTGATAATTTTTATTTGAACATTTGTTTTTGGTCTCATGAATTTAAGGAATTACACATGGATCTTTTATAGGTCTGTAAAGAACAGATATTTTATACTTGTTTTTCATGTCTTTTCAATTTATTTATACTGTATTTTCAGATAAAATCTATCATATTCATGTAGATGATTTAATCAATAATATCATTCCATCTTCTTGTGTAACAATTTAAGATGATTTTCTCATTCTATTTCCTGATGAAGAATATCCTTGCTTTTCTATGATTTTTATGTTGTTTTAAAAGATTGGAGACATATTGCTTAGGATTTATTTTGTGTGACATGTAAACTAAGACTCTAAATTAGTTTTTCTAGATATATAAAAATAGTCAACACCAAATATTGAATAATACATTTCACTGCTTTGAAATGTTGCCATCATCATTGCTTGAGTGCTTACATATATTGTGTGTACTATTTGTGGATTTTTCATTCTATTGTGTTAATTTTTTGATTTATGTACTTATCCCACAATCTTTTAGTCAACCGGTATTTAATCTATAATGACTGAATGTGCTTTCTGCTCCCATTATCCTTCATATCCACCACTTTCTTCCTTTTATGTTTTTTTCCTGTCTTCAAAATCTAGGACTGAATTGCCTGGTTTCAAAGAAAAAGAAAAGGGAAATTTTAAATTTATCTCAATTAAAGGCTAAACAGGGAGTACTTGATATATAATCAGTTTTTTTAAGAAACTAAGAACATTATATGGTGATACATTTAGTTAAAACTTCTTTAATGTAACTTAATACATTTTATCTTTTTTGCATAAAATGTTAACAAATTTCTTATTTTAAAACCAGGGTATAAGTATTATGTTTTATTATACATGTTCTCTCTCTCTCTCTCTCTCTCTCTCTCTCTCTCTCTCCTTCCTTCCTTCCTTCCTTCCTTCTTTCCTTCCTTCCTTCCTTCCTTCCTTCCTTCCTTCCTTCCTTCCTTTAATCTGTCTGAATATCTTACCCATCTCACATGAATATAGAGGAGGAGAGGGATAAGGAAGAATAGCAGAGGGTAATGTGGGTGAACACGAGTAAAGCACAGTAATACACATGCATCAAAATGCATAGTGTCCATAATGATGAATGCTAAGAAAAAATGTAGCCTTTTCTGTTGTCCTTCACTATGATTTTGATTATTTTGAGATATAGCTTGATGATTTTTGCATATTAATTTTTATACATTATCTTTAATGAATTACCTCATTTGTTCCATATATTTGATCCTCTAAGATATAGAAGCAAATTACTACATTAGCTGAAAGCAACATTAATATTCTCTCTTCCAAAAATGTTGAGTTATTGCTACTACAGTAACACCAAGACGTTTGGGTGATGTTTGCATGCTTGTCAATTTTCCTTCTTACATAGGAATGCTTTGTTGTTCAATTAACAAGTATGAGAATGGATATATGTGTATTCTATCATTCAACATTTTGAAAGAACCTATTCCTTTGTAAATCAGAGAATGAATGTGCAAGGTAATAAAATACATATTTTTGGCAATCATAGAGATGATATTGTAGTATTGTATTCTGACTTTCTGCACTTACTATAATACATCATATGAGCATACACTGGATTGATAAGAGTATGAGGCCTCTTGGTGTTGCTAGGATACTGCTCTATGGCTAGTGTCTGCTCTTATTACATTTGAACTCTGCTCATTCATGTGTACAATGGAACAGAACTGTACCTGCCATGCTAGCTTGGTTGGGAACATCACAAAATTTGTTTCATTATGAAGATGATCTAAATGAAATTGCCAAAAAATGGGGAGACAAAGCTCCTACTGGCCATCTCATGTTACTAAATGAAGATTTTGGTCCTGGGATTGCACTACATCAAATTGATTTTTTGGCCAAAGAGTTCCCCCAAGAACCCCCAAACAACTCGGCTGTTAGCAAGATTATAGTTGCTCTCCACAAACTGACACCAAGGCCTTATTGCTGAAGACAACACCTACATAACTCACTGAACATGGAGAAACTGAATTGGTTCCTACATAGAGCCCTTATCTCTACATTCTAGAATCTTTGGGATTGGAAGGTACTCTGCATGCTATCAAAAGCGAAATGTAAACAGAAAGTGAACCATAAATGTTTTGATGTAGTATCCTACCTGCAAGATATACTAGGGTACTGGTGATATCAAGCTTGTGGGTGTAACTAACCAATATCTGATTTGACTTAAGGCCCAATCCATGAGATGGAATCTATACCTGACACTGCTTGGGTGACCATGTCCCGAGACTAAATAACTATATTGATAGCCCAAGGTCCTAGGATACAAACTAAATACAACATGTTTGGTTTAAAAACAAAAACAAAACAAAAAAAATGTAGCAATAAAATGATTCCCAATGATAGCCTGCGACACAAATAGATTAATACTTTGCTCAGCCATCATCAGAGAAACTACCTCCTGCAGCCGATGGGAATAAATACAGACCCATACCTAGACCTCATGCAGAGAATGGGAGACTTCAGAACATTTAACTCTAAATAAGATGACCCATGAAATCTCTCTTTCCAGAGCTCAGGGAACCACATGGACAAGAAGGCAAAAAGAGTGTAAGAGTGGAAGAGCTAGAGGGGATGGAGAAGAAAGCAAGGTCCTGTAAATGAACAGGATCAAAACTCATATGAACTCAGAGACTGAGGATACATGCAGAGGGCCTATCCATGTCTGTACCAGGTCCTTGAGTATATAATATAGCTTTCGGTTTAGTGTTTCTATGGGATTTCTGTGTATGCAAACCAGTGGGTTTCTGATTCTTATGGGTTTCTAGTTTTCTTTGTTTCTTTTCCTTCTGTTTGTTTGTTTGTCTTGTCAAATGTGTTAGTTTTTATCTTCTCCTATGAATATATTATATTAATTATACTATATTTATTATATTAATTAATTATTCCTTAGAAGTCTGTTTGTTTTCTTTGGTTTTTTTTTTGTTTGTTTGTTTGTTTTTTCTGAGACAGGGTTTCTCTGTGTAGCCCTGGCTGTCCTGGAACTCTGTAGACCAGGCTGGTCTTGAACTCAGAAATCTGCCTGCCTCTGCCTCCTGAGTGCTAGGATTACAGGCATGCACCACCACTGCCCAGCAGCTGTTTGTTTTCTAATGAGAGACAGAAAGGGCATGGATCTAGATAGGAGGAAATGGGAGGAGTAGAAGGAGAAGAACTCATAATCAGGATATATATTTACATATACATATGTAATCAATATATGATATATACATATCTTATATATAATGTGAGGAAAACCATCTATTTCCAATAAAAGGAAAAAATGAAAAAAGCAAAAGAAATAATAATAAAAAGAATTGGGTGTCTCATTTGGAAATACTCTGGAAGCCTGTGCTTATAGGTTTTCTTGTTGAAGTTTGTGGGTCTGACTGACAAATATCTTCTGACTCTTCTTTGAAAAATGTTTGTTTGAATTTTCATATTAAAATCACTGTGTATTTACCCATGAAGATTCCCTAAGAATTCAATTTATTTAGTGGTCTTTGATGATTTTCATCAAGTTAAACCAAATTATTCTCCTTTTTATTCTTCTCTCATACATCTGAACCACAGATCCGCCTCCCTCTACTCCTCTGGTTCCTCCCTCCCATCTTTGCCCCACCCCTGCACAAAAGATCAGGTCTCCCAGGGATATCAACTGAACATGCCATGGCAAGTTACAAAAGGACTAGATATAGACTCTCATATCAAGGTTGAACAAGGCAATGCAGTAAGAAGAAAAGATTCAAAGCACAAGCAGAATAGTCAGACACCCCAGATTCCTGCTGTTAGGGTTTCTATAAGAACATCAGGCTAGCAAACAAACCATACCGTTTATGGAGAGGCCCTAGCTGAGATCCCTACAGGGTCTATGATTATCATCACTTAAGTTTCTGTGAGCCCCATGAGTCCTGCTCAGTTTATTCTGTGGGCCTCATTCTCAGGGTGCCCTCCAC
Source organism: Apodemus agrarius (assembly GCA_964023405.1). Classification (NCBI taxonomy): domain Eukaryota; kingdom Metazoa; phylum Chordata; class Mammalia; order Rodentia; family Muridae; genus Apodemus; species Apodemus agrarius. The sequence continues at coordinate 52,564,597 of OZ030005.1, read as the reverse complement.
CCACTGGTTCTGAAAATTTTTCCTCCTCCCCCTGGGTTTTCCTGGCTCTGCCTAATATATGGCAGTGGTTTCTACATCCTTTCCCATCAGTTGCTTCATGATGTCTATGAGATGGCGACTGGATTAGGCACCAATCTTTGAGTACAGCAGAGTATCATTAAGCATCATTTCATTTCCTGATTTTTTTTGCCAGTTGTATTTGGTTCTCCTGGATATCAGACTTGCCCTGCTTCTGGTTCCTGGCCTTCCATGCAGTGTCAGGAGTGAGCTCCCTTTTGGGGCATTACTTTATACTATCATATCATATCATCTGCAATTTTTTTTTAAAAACTCTCTTCTCCCATTTTGCTCTTTAAAAACTTCCCTCCTTTAAAACTTGATTATAGCAGTTACTGGCTTATATAGTTTATTTCTTGAGAAGTTGTTTCCATATTTATTCTAAAATTTTGAATATTTCACTATTTTATAATGATTCTTACTCTTACATTTTTGGCATTTGCTTTGCTGGATTTTGTAGTTTCAGCTTTAAACATATGTATCCACACTAATTCATTTTTAGGTAATTTTGGTTTTTTAAACCCAAATAACTCCTGGTTTCTCACAGTAATTTAATAATGGATATCACTATAAGATTGTTTGAGGGTTCTAATATTGGATAATGTTACAATTTTCTTTCAGTTTTTGGAACTTAGTGTACTTTTCTTTGTGGCTTGATTTGTGGTTAAATTTTATGCATTTCCTAGTCTCTGGAAGTAATGTTATTCTCTGTAGTCTTGAGTTCAGAATTTTGTGTGGGGGTAAACTGAATGATCACTGAATCATATATTTGTGCCTATGTGTGTATGTATGCTTGTAGACACAATTTATCCTAACTACACACACACACACACACACACACACACACACACACCGTCAATTCCAAATTGATCAATATCATTCATCAGATCAATAGATCAATAGCTCACTCATCTGGTAACTATGTGATTCAAGTCACTTTGGTGTTTTGGTGGCAATACTGCTCTCTGAAGGACCAAGCACAAAGCGCTCAGTGTTCATACTAGTCTTTCCTATATGCATCATAGATTTTGCTTTTTCAAAGTGTTGGAACTTTCTAATTAGGTATAGAACTTTATGATTGGTAGGTCTTCATTGTGTATTACCAACAATTTTATTATAGTCAGCTTCCCTTGAGTTTAATGAAATTGAATGTGTTTTTTTTTTTCTAGAGCAGGGCCATTTTGCCCAGGACATTGATAGAATGCAAATTGGGCATAGTGTCAGAACATGAATCTACTGTACAGAGCTATTATAGACAAAGTTATAGGAAATGTCATCTTGTTCCTTCCTCTGCCATCATTTATGTATTTATTTATTGTAAAGATTTATGCGTATGTTAATGCCACATGTGTGTGGTTGCTGTCTGATGATTAGTGGATAGCGGTTTTTCTATGTAGGCCCAGACTATTATTCATGTCTGACTTCTCTTGAAGAGGGATAGTGAACAATTCCACTGAAACAGCAGGAGAGAAGGTGAGGTGTAGTGTGATAGCAGCATCAGGGAAGACAGTCTAATACTTTGACTTGGATTGTCTCTAAAAGTCTTCCAATGATATCTCCTATTTCTTGGTCTAAGGACTCCTCAAGCACTTCCTAGCTTTCTGAGATGCTGGTGTGCACCTGTGTCCCCTTAGCATTGTGGAAGCAGCTGTTCAAAACACGAAGCAAAACAAGGAACCTCCTTTGGAGGAGCAGTACTTGCTGCCTGGAGATACCAGGTGAGATGCCATGTAACAGAACAAGTTGTCACAAGCTTCTCCTTGACTTTGGAGACAGAGGCAAGAGGATCACTTAAGCCCAGAAGTCAAGGTTAGCACGATCCACAGAGAGAAATCTTATATAATAGTAAATAAATAAATAAATAATTGAATTTATTGCTACTTTCCTTCTTTACCTAAAGTGCAGATGTCTCTTGTATTATTCCTTAGATGTTGTTGTTGTTGTTGGTAGTGGTACATATGTGCGTGGGTGTGTGTATATGTGTGTGTGTGTGTGTGTGTGTGTGTGTGTGTGTGTGTATGTAGATGGTCCTTGATTTGCCATAGGGCTATGTACCTAAAAAGCCATTCTATATAGGAAAATGCCTAATACTTTTAACCTACCAAGCACTATGGTTTACTAGAGCTCAAATTAAATGTTCCCAGAAGAGTCACATTAATCTACCATTGGAAAAATCACCTCATACAAACCCCACTCTATAATAAAATATAGAGCAGCTCTGCAATCTGCTGAATATTGTACTGAAAGTAAAAATCAGATGGTTGGGTGGAGAAACTATTGCACCATTAAAAAGCTGAAAAGTCATTATGTCAAAGTGTAAGTAAAAAACCAGTATTTGTTCATGCATGTGTGTGTGAGAGAGAGTGTTTCATTTTGTTTCCTCCCACCCCTTTGAGTTTTCCATATAAGGAATGAGATAGGCTAAGATTAGAATCACAAATACTAAATGAGCCTTTCTATTTTAACATCATCTCCTTTGGGAAAACTCGAGTCATGCCAAGGAGCCTGGTTCAGCATTTCTTGTCTGTACAGAAATCTGTGAGACTTCACAAGGAGAACTTCCCAGTCTTTCCATGCTCTGTTGAACCTGCCTAATTAGGCAGGAAGATGATCGAGATGAGAGGAAATTGCCGTGTTGGGAGAGAAACAAGAATTAGAGTCCTAGAAAGCAGCTTAGTCAGAGCAGAGACAAGAGGATAATCAAATTTGATGTTTTCCCATCAAAAATGAATAATTTAACTGATGAATTATGATATATCTTTCCAGTTTTTTTTAAATAGATGCAATGGGGACAGAGACTATTTCTGAATATTATTATTAATACAATGACTGTTGCTATCCAAACTTTTATAAGATTTGTTTGCACCAAGACCTTGCTAATAGTAGCATGTAGACAAAGTGTTGGGCACATTTTCATGACTAGCATCTCTAAAGTCACATGGATGATGCATTGAGTGGGTGATTTGTTGCTGTTCATTTGTTTCCCATAATGAGAACAAACTCCCTGCCACATTTAAATAAAAGGCCAATTACATCTACAAACGCTATTACCTTTTTGTCTGGCTATGAAAGTTAACGAGTTTCCTATTGCTTTGCAAAGTTTAGAAATAAAAGGCTTCACAATATGCCATATAATGCAGAGTCTACTCTGCCTTCTTTCTCTGTAAAAGATGACCCAGCATCTCAATCACTTTGCCCTGTACAGCTTTTCATTTTGGAATATGGCTTACTTTGCATTATTTTGCTTGCTTTTTTTTGGGGGGGGGCTGTGTGTGTGTAAGTATAACAAAAGAATTAAATATAAGTAACATTGAAGAAGATTGTATCAAACCAACTGAAAAGAAACAAAGACCATTTTTATGGGCTACATGTTTTTGTAGGAGATACACAAGGCTGACAGCATAATAAAAAATTAAAAGCATGAACTCACTCATTTACCACAGGCTTTCAAGATCTCTAGCAACAAAGAACTTGGAAGGTCTTGGATAATCCTCCCCTGCTAATCACCTACTAAACTCTGCATTGCGTCTGTTCCATATATTGAATATAAATCTGCTTCTATCTCCCATGCATCACTTGATTTTTAATAATTCAGTTATCCTAGAGAAAGGAGTGCCAGAATAACCATCTCCAGAAATTTCAATGATTTTAATATTTCAAAAGTCATTCCAAAAGCAAATAAGCAAGTTAGTATTTTTCTTGCAGTAAATTCATTTTACCTAAAAGGAAGTTGTAGCCTAGAGACAATGCCACATGATCTTGTACAGCCTGTGTAGTAACCATGTAGCTTTCTTGAACACACTTATGGGGAAAAGATGAATTTGAGCCTCTTAGACATCAAAAGCACGTTGTGAACCCTGAGAGGTAAACATCCTTAGCACAATGTAGTTTACATTTAATGGTTACTGAATTTCATGGAAAAGTTTGGACAAAGACAATGGGAAAGACAAAGAAAAAGGCATTGGCTAGCTCTCCTGGGGGATTTCCTTTCAAAACTAGTTATTATAAACCACAGTACAACCAACAAATTAACTTCTAGAACTAAGGTAACTAGAGGAACTCGATGTTACTAGAGCAAGAACATTTCTTATGAAACTATTAAAATCCTCATCGGAAACCCGCACTGCTGAAGGGAAACTTGAACCTAAGTGGGAAGTGACCAGGTAGCAAAGCCTGCAATAATTGAGACTTTAGGCAGCTACAGCAATATTTGCCAAAAACAGGGGAAGGGCTTACAGTCTATGTGTCCTGTTGTCTTGTGTCAGGGTGGCAACTAGATGAATAGGCAGGGAGCAGACTCCTTCATGCTTCTTTGGGTTTCAAGCCTTTGCTTCAAGAAATGAGGAAAGCTGGAAGAGTTTAAATAATGTACAGTGCCATTTGAATAACTTGAAAATAGCAATCACTCTGAATGCAAATGATAGAAGGGTTGACAAAGTTCTAGCAGTGCAAAGTTGCCTAAGTGGATTTAAGAAAGCCATGAAGTGGGAGAGAAACTGGTTGTAATACAGGTGGAATGGGAGGGGTGGAAGTGTGGACAAATTTGCTCAAAATTTGTCATATGTATGCATGGAATTCTCAATCAATAACAATACATGGTGGTGAGTCTTATGGTCAGTCTATAAAAATGGCCTCAGCAGGTAGCATTTATTTATCTATGCCCAAACATGCATGCATACACACATATATACATACATGCATAGATAACAATATTAATGTGAAAGGAGAAAGTTTGATTTGTGAGAGGGGATGAATGAATGGAAGGGAGGGCTGGAAGAAAAAAAGGGAAGGGAAAAGTGATACGATTATACTTTAATTAAAAGCATGCTAAAAAGATAGAGAAAAGAAGAAAGAAAAGTTCCAAAGCTAAAAGCAGGAGCAATAAACCATACAAGCGTTGGCAAATGCCTGTGGTTATATGTCTGAGAGATTCAGGGAGGAAAACCAGCAATGGGTGGGGAGCAAACAGGAGGTAATCACTGAGGGCCTCCTGATTTGGTCAGGGACAGTGAGCCCATAGAGGACTACACTGTGGTGCTTCCTTGACCCTGTCATCAGACCTGAGAATGCTTCCTTGCTTACATCATAGCCCCTATAGCTGCCTATCCCCTTAGACTGACTATTCAGAACTGATAAAAAGGTAAACTTACTTTTTATGAGGAAACCTGGTACAGCTGGTTAAACAAATTTTTCTTTTTTTATTTAAATTTTTATTTTCTATATTCTATGTTTACATTCCAAAGGCTTTCCCCTTTCCCAGTCCACCCCCCACCATACGTCCCATAATTCCTCTCCCCCCCAACTCAGATCTTCCAATACTGCCTGAATATTCTCTTTAGTAAAACTCATTTATTAGCACCTTTAAAAAGAACTGGTAAAACAAACAGATAGGTCTCCTGATTTTACAAGGTCATTTCTTCCTAAAAGTTCATACTTCTTCCTTTTGTTCTCTGTGCAACTGGAACATTTTTATCTTCTATCATTTCAAACCAATCTTGTTTCAAAATTGTTGAGTATATGAGTTGAGGTCAATGCCTCTTCTTTCTTTTCTCTTTTACTTTCTTCTTCAAGTACATTTATTTTGGTGTGTGTTTATTATTTTTTAAACTTTTTATTGGTTCTTTGTAAATTTCACATCATACAACCCAATCCCACTTATCTCCAGTTCCTTTCATATCTGCCCTCCACCTTTGCAACCTCTATCACGGAAGAAAACAAAAAATTAACATAAATAAATATGTTAAATAAATAAATAACCATCATGCCTTGGAAGCTGCTGAGTGTCACAGTGTGTTACAGTGTTATACCCTTCTGTTCACACATCTTTACTTACATGTTCATTACATAAACCATTGATCTGGTTCAAGTTCTCTAGCTTCTTCTCCCATCCTGGGAGATATTCCTGGGAGAATACTGGATCCCCATAGGATCTCCTCTTGGATATCCTGTTGTTGCCCTATGTCGCGGAGATATGGCAGCTTTGGTTCTGCATGACTGGCTCCTTGACATACTCCAGCAGGTCATAGATGATCCCATCTATGGGATTTTGGGTCTTCATCTCTGTACAAACTGCTATTGCCATCTTAACATTTACCAATATTCGTGCTGTCTTAGTCTAAATTTCTGGAGACAAGGCAACTTATAAAACTCAAAATTTTTTTTGACAAACATCTGAGCCCTGTGAATTCAAGCACATTGTGCCAGTGTGTGTCAACCCAAGGTGAGGGCCTTGCAGTGATGAAGGATGTGTCAGGGTGAGGTAGGGCATGCAGGCTAGTGTGGTTCTTCATCCTGTGTGAACACACAAATGTCCTCAATGGAGGTTCATATTTATGGCTTTATCTAATTCAAAATAAATCCCCCAAACAATAAATCTTAAGTCCATCAATGTGAGAAATTTCTGTTTCATTTTCCAAGGTTTAGATTTGAGGTGCTCAATTAAATTTTAATCAGGGATAGAAATTAAAGCATGTAGTTAAGTGAAACCTGAAGATGAGATGTGTTCTACATAGTTTTACACCGTGTCTTGTTTCATGATTGACACACAATCCATGGTGGAGTCCTGACTTTTCTAAGTCCATGTTTTCATGACTTAGAGAAAAACATCCCAATGATTGTAGAACATGATGTCTTGAAGAGACAAGTGGTAGAAAGAGTTCCTGAGGGACATTTACTTAACATCAATATGTACAAGGTGTTTTAGGGAACATACCTTCATGGAGGCTACAGTAATCAATATATTATTTATAAACAGCTATACATTGACTCTCAAATGCTGGTCATAGCATTATACTTAATAATTACTATCTCATGCCAAGAGACAGAATGACCTTAAAATTAGAAGGGCAACTTGTCATTTTGAAACAATTCTTTAACATAGAACTTAGAAATTAGAAAATACTAAGTTTTAAAGACTTTTATATTTATAATTACATTGCTTAAGTATGATTTTAAAATCTACAAAAGCAATATCAAAGTATAGCAAAGGGCTAATTCACCAGAGAATTGTTCTTTAGAATGCTCTCCAGAGAAAATGAGTAAGTGGTCCACCAGAAATGCTTTCCTGTGTATCCATGTGAAATGAATTGCAATTATTAGAATAAATTAACAAAACCATGGGTAGACAGTCTTAACTAAAAATTATACTTTTCCACATACCATTGTTCTAATAAAAGGATTTAATTTTATTAATACAATGTTTATATCACCTTTTGTAAATACAACTAATGATTAATATAAATTCATAGGAGACCTCTTAATGTAAAAAACACACCTATAAATAGAAAGTCCATGATTAAAGAAGTGATGTAGATTCTTTTTATTATTAATTAATTTATTTTACACCATCATTGATGCTTCCCCTTCGTTCCCTCTTCCCTCTTCCATTCTCTTCCCATCCCTCACATCTTCTCTTCCCTTTCTCCTCACAGAAGAGGAGGCCTCCCATGAATACCAACCCCCTCTTGACATTTCAAGTTGCAGTAGGACTAGGCACATCTTCTCTGATAGAGGCAACTTAATCAGGGAAAAGGAATCAAAGGCAGACAACAGAGTCATAGAAAGCCCTGGATCCAGTTGTTAAGAGTCCCACATGAAGATCAAGCTGCACATCTGTTACAGTGTAGTGGGCCTAGGTTCATTCTATGTATGCTCTTTGGTTGGAAGTTTGGTCTCTGTGAGCCCCTATGAGCACAGGTTAATTAATTTTTATGCAGCTGGGCAAAGTCTCTCAGAGGACAGTTACGATAGGCTCCTCTCTGAAAGTATAGCAGAGCATCATTAATAGTGGGCTCTCATGGCATGGGTCTCACATTGGGCCAATAATTGCTTGGGCATTCCCACTATTTCTGCTCCATCTTTATCCATGCATCTCTTAGACAGGACAAATTATGGGTCATGAAATTCTTAGGCAAATGGTTGGATCTGGAAGTAGCTGAGTAGTATTGCATTGTGTAAATATACCACATTTTCTGCATCCATTCCTCCATTGAAGGACATCTGGGTTCTTTCCAGCTTTGGCTATTATAAATAAGGCTGATATGAACATAGTGGAGCATGTGTCCTTATTGTATGCCAGGGAATCCTCTGGGTATATGCCCAGGAAGATTTCCAAAGTCATTATACAAGTTTGCACTCTCATTAGCAATGGAGAAGTTTTCCCATTGCTCCACATCTTTACCAACATGGGGTGTTGCTTGAGTTTTTGATCTTAGCCATTCTGGCAGGTGTCAGATGGAATCTCAGAGTTGTTTTTATTTGTATTTTCCTGTTGACTAAGGACAGTGGACATTTTCTAAAGTGCTATTTGGCCCTTAGAGATTCCTCTGTTGAGGATTCTCCCCCAGTTTTCAATTAGCAATGATTGCGCCTTGGATAAACCTCATTGGCTACTATACTGCCACTGCACAAAGCTACTATACCCCAGTTTTAATTGGGCTATTTGTGTTTTAACTGGGCTATTGTTTTCTTTGTGTCTAATTTATTCCTTTCTGTATATAATTTGGATATAAACTCTCTCTCAAATTTAGGTTTGGTGAAAAAATTTTCTCATTCTGTGGGTTGCCATTTTGTCCTATTGACATGGTTCTTGGTTTTACAAAAGCTTTTTGGTTTCATGAGGTTCCATTTATTAATTGTTGATCTTAGTTCCTAAGCTGTTCATGTTTTGTTCAGAAAGTTGTCTCTTGTAGCAATGTCAAGACTATTCTCCACTTTCTCTTCTATTAGATTTAATGTATCAGATTTTATATTGAGGTCTTTGATCCACTTGAATCTGAATTTTGTTCGAGGTGATAAATATGGACCTATTTGTATTCTATTACATGCAGACATTAAGTTAGGCCAGCAACTATTTGAATATGCTTTTTTTCCCCATTGTATAGTTTTAGAATATTTGATGAAAATCAAGTGTCCATAGTTGTGTTTTTTTATTTTTGGTTTTCGATTCAATTCCATTGATCAACCTTTGTGTTTATATGTCAATACCATGAAGATTTTATTCTTCTTCTTCTTCTTCTCCTCATGCACAGCTTAAAATTAGGGATGGTGATACCTCCAAGGAGTTCTTTTATTGTACAGGACTGTTTTTAGCTATCCTGGATTCTTTGCTTTTCCACATGATGTTGATTATTTCTCTTTCGAGATCTATAAAGAGTTGTGCTAGAAATTTGGTGAGGATTGCATTGGGTCTGTAGATTGCTTTTAGTAAGATGGCCACTTTTACTATGTCAGTCCTACTGAGCCAAGAGCATGGGAGATCTTTCCATCTTCTGAAACCTTCTTCAATTTCTTTCTTCAGAACTTGAACTTCTTGTTATACATGTCTTTCTCTTGCGGGGTTAGAATTACATCAAGATATTTTATATTATTTGTGGCTACTGTGAAGGGTGTTGCTTCCTTAATGTCCTTCTCAGGCCATTTATCTTTTGTATAAAAGAGGGCTGCTGATTTTTTTGAGTTAATTTTGCATTACCCATTTTGCTGAGGATCCTTGTCAGCTATAGGAGTTCTCTAGTAGAACTTTTGGGTCACTTACATATGCTATTATATCTTCTGTGAATCACAATAGTTTGACTTCTTCCTTTGCAATCTCTATCTTCTTGATCTCCTGTAGTTGTCTTATTGTTCTAGCTAGAACTTCAAGTACTATATTGCATAGATATGGAGGAAGTAGGGAGCCTTGTAATGTCCCTGATTTTAGTGAAATTGCTTTTTCTTTTTATTTAATTGGCTATCAGTTTGCTGTATATTTTATTTATTGTGTTTAAATATCTACCTTGTATCCTGATTCCTCTAAGACTTTTTAATATGAAGGGTTGTTACATTTTGTCAAAGGCTCTTAAAGCATCTAATGTGTTTTTTCCCTTGTTTGTAAATATGGTGGATTATAATGTATTTTCCTATGTTAAACAATCCCTACTTCCCTGGAATGAAGCCTACTTAATCATGGTCGATGATGTTTTTTTTATGTATTATTGGATTTTTTTGCAAGTGTTTTATTGAGTATTTGTGCATCAATGTTCATAAGAAAAATTGGCCTAAATTTCTTTTTCTTTGGTGAGTCTTTGTATAGTTTAGGTATCAGGGTCACTGTGGCCTCATAGAATGAGTTTGGTAATGTTCCCTCTGTTTTTATTTTGTGGAATAGTTTGAAAAGTATTGATATTATCATATCTGGTAGAATTCTGGGCTAAAACCATCACACCTTTTGCTTTTATTTATTTTGTTTTTATTTTATTATTTATTTTATTTTTTATTGGTAAATTTTAATGACTGCTTCTATTTCCTTAAGGGTTATAGGTCTATTTTAGTTGTTTACTGGCCTTGACTTTACCTTGCTAAGTGGTATTTATCAAGAAAATTGTTTCATTTAGATTTTCAAATGTTGGGAAGAACATCATTTTGAAATAAGACCTGATGAATCCTTGGGTTTCCTTACCTTTCATTTTGGATTTTGTTAATTTGGACATTGTCTCTCTGCCTTTTCGGTAGTTTAGATAAATATTTATCTATCTTGTTAATTTTCTAGAAGATCCAGCTCTTGGTTTTGTTGATTTTTATGAATTGTTGCCTTTGTTTATAATTTATTGATTTTAGCCCTGAGTATCTACATTTTTTTGTTTGTGTTTGCTTCCTCTTTTCTAGAGCTTTTAGGTGTGATGTTAAGTTGCTAGTATGTGGTCACACAATTTCTTTTTATTTTCTCACAACAATTTCTTTATGGAGGCAATCTTAGCACTGCTTTCATTGTGTCCAATAAATTTGGGTATGTTGTTCATTCAGCATCATTGAAATCTGGAAAGTCCTTGATTTTTTTTATTACTTCCCCAAACCAGTGGCCAATGAGTAGAGAGTTGTTTAGTTTCCACGAGTTTATAGGATTTCTGTTGTTTCTATTTTTGTTGAAGTCCAGCTTTAATACATGGTGGACTGATAATGCACATAAAGGGGGTTATTTCAATTTTCTTGTATCTGTTGAGGTTTGTGACTGAGTATATGGTCAGTTTTGGAGAACAGTCTATGAGGTGCTGAGAAGAAGGTGTATGTTTATGTGTGTATGTGTGTGTGCGTGTGTGTGTGTGTGTGTGTGTGTGTGTGTGTATGTGTGTGTGTGTGTGTGTGTGTGTGTGTGTGTTGTGTGTGTGTGTGTGTGTACATGTGGTTTGTATGGTTTGGATGAATTGTTCCCTAAACTTCTGTTAGGTCCATTTGATTTATAACCATTATTTCTCCATTTAATTTCTGTCTTGATGACCTATTTATGGGTAAGAATGAAATGTTAAAGCCTCGTACTATTAATGTATAGGTTTTGATGTATGATTTAAGCATTAGTAATGTTTCATTTATGAATGTGGGAGTCCTTGCATTTGAGGCATAGATATTCAAAATTGAGACTTCATATTGGTTTTTATATTCTTTAAAGGCCCCTGTCTTCTTCATAAGGTTGAATTTAAGGTCACTTCCTTGTGCTTCAGCTGTTTTAGGATATTGAGGGATTGCTATAATAGGATATCTGGTTCTTGTGATTCCATATTGTCCTGGCTCTTGTTCATTGTGTTCTTACTTTGGCCTTTAGGCATCTGAGTGTCCTTGGGACTGGTAGGCTTCTGAGAATGCAGGCATACCATGATTGGGAAAATTGAGTGTGCTAGCGGCAGGGAACAGCTCTCTGCTGCTAGGCTTGCCCCTGAGTGATCTTCTATTTGTAGTTATTAAATTTAAATTGGGGTACAGCCCAAAACACTTTTAATTTGAAACTCTAAACTGGTTAAATAACAACACTGTCTATTTTGGTCCCCCTAGCTACTACTATTTCATTGTGTATTGATGAAATTAATTACTTTAGGTACCTCCCATAAGTGAAAACTTGTCCTCCTGTGGACTTGTCCTCCTGTGGAAGCTTATTTTACAGAGCACAAATGTCTTCAATATTCAGGCAGGTTGCAGCCTGTGCCAGATATTTCTTCATATGTAAGACTGATCATTAGCCCCTTGTATGTACAGCCACATTTTGCTCATCCATTTATTCCTCAATGGATCCTTGGATGGTTCCTATGTCTGGGGTTTTGTGAATAATGTTACTGTACAACCCAGATCATATTTTAAATCATTTCTCCTGGCACTTAACCTGAAGATTTAAGACCTTGCATTTTAACTTATCTGTTTTTGTTACAATTAACATTATATTTATAATAAAGGAAAGGAATACTAGATATGATGCCTAAACACAAATACTTGGCAAACAATTTTATTTCTTTTCAACCTAGACTTTTCATCTATAATGTGAAAACACCATTGGATTATGTACATGAAAAACATTTTCCTTATGGGGTAGAGCTTAGAACCCAGATTCTCATATACTACCTACCCAGAAAGCAGAGGTGGCCCTTTATTGCCTGTAGTTACAAGGTAGGGAGAAATGCAGAACTCACTCATCTTGACTAAGGAGGATATTTAAAGACATATTTTCATACTAAGAGATGCTTAGAACAGCTGCACACCTAAAAGTTCATTCCTAAGATTGTTGGCTTTAGCTCCTGAGTAGTAGTGATTCCTAATGAATTTCATTCACTGCTAGTACAATGTTCAGGTATACTATTTTGCTCACAAATGGGAAACACAAATCTACAATTGGATTTTACTTTGACTCTGGTTATTCATAATCTGTGTGTATAGTTTGTTCAGATTCAGAATCTGAGACACTGTGCTGGTTTATTTATATCTTATATCTTTCAACCTCAGTAGAGGTTAAAATGTGATAAGGTGAGCCCTAATAGTATAGTTTCATGCTTTTATTAGTATAAAGAGTATTACGTTTCAGTAGGGCATTTTCAGACAAATTTGTTTTTTGTTGATCCTCAATTCATAAAAATAAGAAATGGAATCAAGTTTGATAACTATCAACAGATGAAAGGATAATGAAAACCTGAAACATGGGCAGAACGGGATTTTCTTAAGCTCTAAAGAAGACTGAAATCATGAAACTTGTATTAAAATGGATAGATTTGAAAAATCATTGTATCTTTATAAAAGAAAAATTTGAGCCTGGAGTGCACTATGTAAATGAGAAAGCCAGAGAGGAGACAGCCATCACCAGACACACGGGTCTGGAATAGGTCATACCTTCAGCACTACAGAAAAACAAACTTGCTGGCATTGATTATGGAGTTTTGGACTCCAGGAAATGGAGCCAGTATATTTCTGGTGATTATGCAACCAAAACTGGGGAGTTTGCTGTGCTCACCCTGGGAAGTTATTTTGCTATGATGACACAAAGCCCCAGTTGAAAAAAAACCCTACAAACTGGCAGAACCTAGCGAGGCAGAGTCCAGCAAACTTAGTCTTCCGGCGTAAAATTCAGAAATATGGTAAAATTCAGAAATGTGGACATAGAACAAAGCTTTTGTCAAATAGGTGATGTTCATGTGACTATATATACCACATGCCCTTGGCACATCCCAGGGTATATCATTAAGTTTGTGTCTGCATATTCCATAATAATCAGACAATGGCAAAATTGCCTAAGCACACATATCCTCACATCTGTCCCTGTAGCTATATAACACTACCTAGCATCTCTCTATCTAAGAGTTCTGTTTGGTGTCTGAGAAACTATTCTTTTGTGAAAGAATTATTAAGCTAACGGTATAGTAGGTAAACATTTCCATAAGATATTTAGTAATTTTGTGGTACTGGGTATTCAACTGGGGCCTTTTATATGCTATGCAAATACTCTGTAACTCAGCTGCAACCTCAGCCCTCGTACGACATTTTAAAAGCAAACTTATAAAAAGATTTTAATAAAAAGTCCAGCATTGACAGCAAAGTTATTATTTTCTTTACAGCACAAATAAAAACATGTTATTTTTCATATAATAGCTAGAATTTCTATAATGTATTACTCCATTGATAGCTGCAATATTACATTTTAACGAGTAGACTCAAAGTTAATTCAATCATTTGTTAAGAACAGATTCACCATTTCAGCTATGAGAATCAATTGCTCAACTTGAAGGAGAATACTAATAAAATTTGTCATATATAACATGAAGTCATAAAAAAGTTCCTCATAATGTGATGCTTTCTAGCCTTCTTTATTAAATTCCTCATTCTATCAGGCATCTACACACACACACACACACACACACACACACACACACACAGAGTTCTAGCATAGCTTTCTCTCTCTCTCTCTCACACACACACACACACACACACACACACACACACACAGAGTTCTAGCATAGCTTTCTACAGCTTGACTTAAATATGCATGTTCAGAAGTTGTGAAGTAAGGTGTTTGTTGGTTATTGTTGGCTTGTTTGCTGTTTTCAAGATCTCATGGTTATTTTACCATTTACCTATTAGCAGATAAAATGCACTTTTCTTAAATTCGCCGGCGTTTTTCTCTAGTGTGGTCATCGAACAGTTTTTCGCTTTGCTCACATGCATTCCACAGAGGGTTTGGAGCACTTCAGCCATCAGCACATGAAAATAACCCAGATGCACACAGCACCCTCCTCTATGGGGACAGGGATCCTATTTAGATCATGGAAATTGTCCACATAGGCATTTTAAATCTTTCCTTTCTTTTTCTTTTTTAGGTTTTCATGTATTAAAAATGACACTTGTATTTTGGTAAAAACCACACATTGTATAATTGCTTTTACAGGGTCTTTTTTAGAAATGTGATTTAAAAATGTGAAATGGCCCACAGTGGGGAGATAGAACCTGAAGGGACCACCCCAGTAGATAAATGGGCCCCAACTGGAAGAGGGATGGGGTCACCAACCTATCTTCTAAAATTATTATTTTTATTATTATTATATTGATTTATATATAATTGATTTATATTATTAATATATCATTAATTTTTTTACAGTACAGTTGTTATCCACATCCAGGTCCACACTCAGACAGTTCTTCATCTCATTCCTCCTCCCCTGTCTCCAAGAGAATGTCCCCTCACCCCAACAACTCCCCACACCCTGTCTGGACTTCCCATTCCATGGAATCTCAAGTCTCTCAAGGGTTAGGTGTGTCTTCTCTCATAGAGGCCAGATTATGCAGTCCTCTGCTGTGTATGTGTCCAGGGTGAAACAGAATTGTTCTTGTCTAAAGGAAGTGCAGGCACAAAAATGGAGAAGAGACTGAAGGAAGGACCATCCAGTGACCTGCCCAACCTGGGATTCATCCCATGGGCTGGCACCAAACCCTGACACTATTACTGATGACATGTTGTACTTGAAGATAGGAGCTTAGCATGGCTGTCCTCTAAGAGGCTCTACCAGCAGCTGACTGAGATGGATGCAGATACTTACATCTAACCATTAGATTGAAGTTGGGGACCCCTGTGGAAAAGTTAGGGGAAGGATTGAAGGAGCTGAAGGGGATGGTAACCCCATAGGAAGAACAACAGCATCAACTAACCCAGACTCCTCAGAGCTCCCAGAGCTCTCAAAGCCACCAACCAAAGAGCATATGCTGGTCTGTGACCCCTGGCACAAGTGTAGCAGAGTACTCCCTTGTCTGGCCTCAGTGGGAGAGGATGTGATAATTCTTTAGACTTGATGCCCCAAGGAAGGCAGAGTGGGTGGGTGGTTGGAGTGATGGATGTGAGGGTGAGTGGGGGATGTGGGGGGAATAGGATGAGTGGTATTAATGTAGGGGTGTAGAGGAGCACTTTCTCAGAGGTGAAGGGGAGGGGGAGGAGTTGAAGAACTCTTGGAGGCGTGACCAGGAAGGGAAGCAACATTTGGAATATAAGCAAATAAAACAATTTTAAAAATCTAACTGTATTATAGGAAACAGAGTTGCTCCATTGTTCTCAAAAGCTTTGCTTCCACAATTTCAGTTATACAAGACCATACTTTAAACCTCTTAAATATAGAAAATTACAGACATAAACATCCCAAAATTCTAAGATGTGTTCATTACAGTATATTACCACAACTCCCGCATATTGTTTGTTTCTTACTGTACATGATCTATAATCAAAAGTTTATCAGATATGCAAAGTTTACACATGGTCTCTCTGTCTTTGTGTGTCTCTTTGTCTCTTTATCTCTTCCCCCTTCTCTCTCTCACATACACAAACCCGCCCCCACAACACACAGATCTTGGAATGCATCCTTGCAATAAGAGAATCATTCAGTAGCTACAATCCTTGAAAATGTTTCTATCTGAGACAAACATTGACAGATATTTCTACTCTAGCTTGGAGACACACTTTGAAAACTAACACGGTGACTTCCTTTTCAAATATTTTTTTTTCTTTCTAAGGTAATTTGTTTTGATATTGCTTCTGCACATGAGACTTTTCACATTTGATATGTGAGAATGGTATTCCAGGTACTGGTAAATTCTTCAGTAGTATCTTTCTCTCTGTTCCATCAGTTGATTTAGGTTTAGTATTGTCAAAACCATCAAGCTCACCAGTTTCCCTTTACTTAAACTTGTTAAAGGATAATTTTTGTTTTCATAACTTCTCAGCACAAATGCAGGATGGGAGACTGTAAAAAGATTGCTGAACTTGTAAATATATACCACACACCACCACCACCACCACCACCACCACCACCACCACCACCGCCGCCGCCACCACCACCTTTGCTTTTCTAGAAATTATTTCTTCTTACATTATTGTGGAGAAATCATTCTTCTCAAACCTAAGTAAACAAGATCAGATAAATAAAACTGTATGCAATATGGCTGCCAGGAGTATGGTACTGTGTGGCTAAGTCCTGCCTGCAATCTCTGCCCCTTATAGATATTTTTTCTGCTGCTTTAAAACAAATCTGCAGGCATTGTGCATGTCATCAAAGCATATTAAACATATACATTAAAACATTATAATGAAAGTCATTTCATTTAGTTAAAATGTGATAATTAGGAAGCATTTGGAACTGTAATCAGCATTGCACGCTTTAATTGAAAAATAATGTAATGTATTTACTTTTTCCAAAATCAAATCATTAATCATGTGAGTTCTATCACTAGTGACTTAATTCCACTAATTGGGCCAATGTAAAAGCCTGGGAAGGGGAAGGCATAATCAGTGTTTTCTTAGCTGGGGAGTTAATTCTCCCTTAAAATCAGATGTCAGTAGAACTTGCTTAGACCACATGGTTGTAAAACATTAGAGACACTGGGAGAACAAAAAAGATTATTTATAAAAATATGTTTAAAGCTGGGCATGGTGGTTCATGCCTTAATCCCAGCACTTGCACTCAAGAGGCAGAGGCAGGCAGACCTCTGTGAGTTCAAGGCCAGCCTGGTCTTTAGAGCTAGTTCCGGGACAGCCTAGGATATACAAAGAATTCCTGTATCACAAAACCAAAGGAGGGGGAGGAGAAGGAGGAAGAGGAGGAGGAATAAGAAAAGGTAGTTTGAACTAATTTCTGAATTTGTCATTGTTCAGTATACCAGGTGCAGATCTGTAGAAACGAAAGTGCCCTCAACTATAGAGAGTCCAGTCAGTACAAATAGGAATAGATTCACCAAGTAGAGTCAAGTCAGGAACAACATACTGCAGTATGAGTACCTGGCCATAGTTGAAGAGAGCTTTGCCACCGGTACTGTGTATTATCTTTGTTTCTGGCTGACAAAGTACCCATGCTACTAGGATTTGCTGCACTTCCTAGTCATTGCCACCCTTGCATTATTCCAATTTGAAGTGAAGTTAAACATAGTTTTTGGAAAGATGTCTTCGCTTCTTTCTTTCAAAAAGGAAAGTAAAATTAATTTTCTCACTTAATTCCAAATTTCTTAATACATTCTGTAAGCTGTCAGACAAACTCAAAACATAATATTCACGCATTACCTGTTGTGTCTTCCATTTCATTTTTGTTGTGTAGTTCTGTGGCTTTCTGGTTTCCACACAATCCTGAAATTTCTGCCTCTTTGAGGGTGTTCTCTGGGCAGTTTTAAAGCACTATTGCAGAATCAGGACATTTAATTATTGATTAATTCAGATTTAAAATGTAATAATAACAAGTTTATGGGATATGGTGTCATAATTTGATTCATTTATATAGTGTATAACATACAGATCAGGGTGGTTAATATATCCATATTCTTAAATATTCAGAAGACCTGACCAACATATATTTGCGTAAGTGTATGGGGTATTAAACAACTGAGGGCGATGTATGCCTCTAAGGCCTAGCATTCCATTTGGATCTTCAAGTCATGCTCATATACTTATTAAGGTGCGTTCAACTCAGGGTTTTAGTACTTAAGTTATCATTTCTGCTTGGACTGCTTTTCTACTTTCTGCATCACAGGTAGGCTGCACATATAGCAGTGATGGTCATTCAAAATTAAATGTGAAGGGGCAAAGTTTGATATTTAAATGCATATTTTATATAGAAAGAGCAAGATTCAGAAGATTTAAAGTATTTCACCCAAGTCACTTAAACTCTTAACCTCTTTTCATGAAAACAACAAAAAGAGAGTATATTTGGACATTATGAGATGAGTTCAATTTATTAAATGCATTCTGTATCAAATCCAGAAATGAGTTCATTGTGGAGTCCTCACATTCTTCCCAAGAAAGATAGTTTTCTATTATTTAACTTATGCTCCACTTTCTTCTTGATTCTCAGCAGAAGCTGAATCAGCTCCCTGGTGTGATTCTTCTTCAGGTAACCTTAACAGAAGCTCTGTTGCATTTACAACTCTTTGAGCTGTTGTCAGAGTTAAATGAAAAGGACCTTGTATACAGTGGCACCCAGTTTTGTTCCCTTGCAATGCTATTGAGAAAGCATAGAGTATACCGTGGACATGCAGAGAGGCTTTCCTGTAGAGTTCTTCCTGGTCCGTTCTGTCCCTTTCATCCTTTTTGAGAATGAATAATAAGGCAGATTTCATGTAACTTCCTCATTAAGGTGTTTTCACATACCTCCCTCAAATAGCAGCATTCTTCTAAAGGCCAGTTCCATCATGAGGAAAATAAGAAAATGAAATGTGACAGGAAAATTTAATATCATCCAATACATTGTGTATATATGCCATCCATTTGTTGGGAGTCTATTAGTTGCCTCACAAACCATATAAACACCAGTCTCAGTCAGACAGGGATGATTTATTGAATGCATACTCTAATACTGATCAATCAGGGTCATAGGTCAGAATTTGGGGGCTTGAGCCACAGCATTGAACATCTGTCAGCTTATAGAGGATGCATGCATACACACACACACACACACACACACACACACACACAGAGACACACACACACACACACCCCATAGTAAACTCATATATAGTTGTAGGAAGTACTGCCAGGTGGTTGGCTTTGACTCAAGCCATTTTAGACATAATTGTTCATATTGATGTTTAATTGGATGGATCCTATGTAAAGCTTTGTGGAATTTCTTAAGGTTAATAAACCTCAGAACATACACAAAGTAACAGAGTATGTGATCAGCATGACTTTGCTCTGTGTCAGGTTATTTTTCTGTGTCAATGACTGGCAGGCACATTACACTGTCAATATGAAATAGCTGGTGAGCTTGGAAAAAAATGGTTATAGCTATGCTAGGCAGGGTAGACCTCAACACCTTTCTTTCTCTATTCCTTCATATTTGAGCCTACATTGTTTCCTTGATTAAATCAAAACAGTTCTGTATAAAGAATAATCTTGGCAGTACCAGCATATCTGATTTCAAGTTTATACTACAAAACCATAGAACTGAAAATGGCTTGATGTTGGCACAGAAGCAGATACAAAGGTCATTAGTATTCAGACCCAGATTTTACTGCTTAGTTTTATGTCAACTTGACACAAATTTGAGTCATCAAAGATGAGAGAACTTCAAATGAGAAAATGCCTTTATAAGACTGAGCTATAGGCGAGAGGGCATCATCTTGACTTGGGGCACTGTGGGCAGCCGGCAGCTGGGGCAAGGTGCATGGACAGAGTCTTAGCTTAACATCAACTACCCCGTCAGGCTCTTGCCTGCACCCAGAGTCATAGAACCTCGCAGTGGGAGGTCTGTGCACCAACAGCTTGGCTCTCACAGACCCCTGTGGTCCAGCTTGATTGGCTTGAAGAGGAGGGCGCCATCATGCCTTGGGTCACTGGGGGCAGCTGGCAGCTGAGGCCAGGTGTGCGGACAGAGTCTTAGCCTAACATTGACTATCCTGTCAGGCTCTTGCCTATACCCAGAGCCAGAGCAACTCTGCAGCAGGAGGTCTATACACCAAACAGCTCTGCTGTGCACCCAGAGCCAGATCAGCTCAGTGGGAGGTCTCTGCTCCTACCTGGGTGGGCACCAACTTACTCTGTGAGATCTGTGCCTGGAGTACAGCTGGAGGCCGACATCTTACCTCAGGGCACCACAGATAGCTAACCAGACAGAACCCTGTGGACTGAGAGCGCCACCATCTAGGCTCCTCCAGAGCTGAGAAGGTAATTTGGAGCCCAGTAGCGGAAGCCTTCTGGTCTCCAGTTTGGGAGCACGAACGCCCTCTGCACCCAGTGCCAAACTCCAGGCTCACAGGAGCTTCAAACACCAACCAGTAACAACAAGACCAACTAACTCCAGAGATAAACAGATGGCAAAAGGCAAATGTAGGAACATTACTAACAGAAATCAAGGCAATATGGCAGCATCTGAACCCAATTCGCCAACCACAGCAAGTCCTGGATACTCCCAACATACCAGAAAAACAAGAGTTGGATTTAAAAGCACTGGTCAAGATGCTGCTAGAGGAGCACAAAAAAGACATAAAAAAATCTCTTAAAGAAATGTAGGGGAACTGATAAGTGGATATTAATGACCCCAGAAGCCCTAAATACTCAAGGCACAATTAGCAAGTCAAATGACTCCCAAGAAGAAGAAAGGAGAGGACCCTGGGCCTGTAAAGATTGGATCCAGTTTTGTAGACCCAGAACAGAGAAATCCTGGGGGGGGGAGGGTGAATGATTGGGGAATAGTTGGGGGGGGGAGGAATTATGGGACATATGGTGGGGGAGAACTGGGAAAGGGGAAAGCCTTTGGAATGTAAACATAGAATATAGAAAATAAAAATTAAACGGAAAAAAAAGTCTGAGAAAAAAAAGAAATGCAGGGGAACATGAATAGGTTAGAAGTCCTTACAATGCAAACACAAAAATCACTTAAAGAATCCCAGGAGAATATGGATCAACAGACAGAAGCCAATAAAGAAGAAACACAAAAATCTCTTAAGAAATTGCAAGAAAACACAAACAAACAAGTGAAGGAACTGAGCAAAACCATCCAAGATCTAAACACAGAGGTAGAAACAACTAAGAAATCACAAAGGGAGACAACTTTGGAGATAGAAAACCTTGGGAAGAAATCAGGGGTCGTAGATGCAAATATCAACAACAGAATACAAGATAGAAGTAAGAATCTCAGATGCTGAAGATACCATAGGAACCATTGACTCTACAGTTAAAAAAATGCAAAATGCAAAAGGCTTGTAACCCAAAATATCAAGGAAATTGGGGACACAATGAGAAGACCAAACCTAAGGATTATAGGGATAGACAAGAGTGAAGATCTATGATTTAAAGGGCCAGCAAATATCTTCAACAAAATTATGGAAGAAAACTTCCCCAACCTAAGAGAACACAAATGTCAGCCAAGACTACTATACCCAGCAAAACTCTTAATCAACATAGATGGAGAAATCAAAATATTCCATGACAAGACCAAATTTACACAATATCTTTCCACTAACCCAGCCCTACAAAGGATAATAGAAGGAAAACTCCAATACAAGGAGGGAAACTACATCCTGGAAAAAGCAAGATAGTAACCTTCTTCCATCAAACTCAAAAGAAGATAACCACTCAAAAACAAAAATAACATAAAAAATGACAGGAAGCAATAATCGCTATTCCTTAATACCTCTTAACATCAGTGGACTCAATCCCCCAATAAAAAGACTTAGACTAACAGACTGGTTACGGAAACAGGACCCTACAATTTGCTGCATACAGGAACACACCTCAGGGTCAAAGACAAACACTACCTTAGAGTAAAAGGCTGGAAGATAATTTTACAAGCAAATGGTCGCAGGAAGCGAGCTGGAATAGCCATTCTTATATCAGACTAAATTGACTTTCAACCTAAAGGCATCAAAAGAGAAACAGAAGGTCACTTCTTGCTGGTCAAAAGAAAAATCCTCCAAGAAGAACTCACAATTCTAAACATCTATGCTCCAAATGCAAGGGCAGCCTCATTCATAAAAGAAACTTTACTAAAGCTCAAAGCACACATTTCACCTAACACAATAATTGTGGGGGACCTCAACACTCCACTATACACAATGGACAGATCATGAAAATAGAAACTAAACAACAGGGACACAGGGAAACTCATTGAAACTTTGGACCAATTGGATTTCACACACACACACACACACACACACACACACACACAATTTCATCCTAAAGCAAAAGACTATACCTTTTTCTGAGCACCTCATGGTACCTTCTCCAAAATCGACCATATAATTAGTCACAAGTCAGACCTCAACAAATATAAGAAGATCGAATGAATCCCATGCCTCCTATCTGATCACCATGGAGTAAGGGTGGTCTTCAATAACAACAAAAACAACATAAAATCCTCATACACATGGAGGCTGAACAATATTCTATTCAATGATACCTTAGTCAAGGAAGAAATAAAGAAAGAAATCAAATCAAAGACTTTCTAGAATTTAATGAAAATGAAGGCAAAACATATCCTAATCTATGGGACACAATGAAAGCAGTGCTAAGAGGAAAACTCATAGCTCTGAGTGCCTCCAAAAAGAAACAGGAGAGGGCATATACTAGCAACTTAATGGCACACCTGAAAGCTCTGGAACAAAACGAAGCTATTTCACCCAGGAGGAGTAGAAGACAGGAAATCATCAAACTCAGGGCTGCAATCAATCAAGTTGAAACAAAAAGAATCATGCAAAGAATGAACAAAACCAGGAGGTAAGCCAGACTTACCAAAGGGCACAGAGACAGTATTCAAATTAACAAAATTAGAAATGAAAAGGGAGATATAACAACAGAAACTTAGGAAATTCAAAAAAAAATCACCAGATCCTACTACAAAAGCAGATACTCAACACAACTGGAGAATCTCAAGGAAATGTACAATTTCCTAGACAGATACCAAATACCAAAATTAAGTCAGGATCAAATAGATCTTCTAAACAGTCCCATAACCCCCAAAGAAATAGAAGGAGTCATAGAAAGTCTTCCAACCAAAAAAAGCACAGGACCAGATGGTTTTAGTGCAGTATTCTATCAGACCTTCAAAGAAGACTTAATACCAATACTCTTCAAACTATTCCACAAAATAGAGACAGAAGGGATACTGTCCAACTCATTCAGATGGCTGAGAAACAACTTAAAAAATGTTCAACATCATTAGTCATTAGGGAAATGCAAATCAAAACAACCCTGAGATCACACCAGTCAGAATGGCTAAGATTAAAAACTCAGAAGACATCAGGTGTTGGCGAGGATGTGGAGAAAGAGGAACACTCCTCCACTGCTGGTGGGACTGCAAGCTGGTACAACCACTCTGGAAATCAGTCTGGCAGTTCCTCAGAAAACTGGACATGATACTTCCGGAGGATCCAGCCATACCACTCCTGGGAATATACCCAGAAGACTCCCCAGCATGCAATAATGATACATGCTCCACGATGTTCATAGCAGCCTTATTTATAATAGCCAGAAGCTGGAAAGAACCTAGATGTCCCTCAACGGAGGAATGGATACAAAAATGTGGTATATATACACAATGGAATACTATTCAGCCATTAGAAACAATAAATTCATGAAATTCCTAGAGAAATGAATGGAGCTGGAGAACATCATTCTAAGTGAGGTAGCCCAGTCTCAAAAGAATACCCATGGTATGCAATCACTGATAAGTGGATATTAGCCTAGAATCGTGGGACACCAAAGACACAATTCACATACCAAATGATGTCTGACAAGAAGAAAGGAATGGACACTAATGCTGGAAAGGATCAAAGCATCAGTGTAGGGGAATACCAGAACAGGGAAGTGGGAAGGGGTGGATGAGGGAGCAGGGGGAGGGAAAAGGGCATGTGGGACCTTAGGGGGGTGGGGAAACAAAAAAAGGAAAATGAAATGTAAATATAGAATATATCCAATAAAAAATTAAAAAAAGAAACAATGAATTCATGAAATTCTTAGAGAAATGGATGGAGCTGGAGAACATCATACTAAGTGAGATAACCCAGTCTCAAAAGAATACCCATGGTATGTACTCACTGATAAGTGGATATTAGCCTAGAATCTTGGGGCACCAAAGACAATCTACATACCAAATGATGTCTGAGAAGAAGGAAGTAGTGGACCCTGATTCTGGAAAGGCTCAAAGGATCACTCTAGGGGAATCCCAGAACAGGGAAGTGGGAAAGGGTGGATAGGGGAACACGGGGAGGGAAAAGGGCATGTGGGACCTTTGGGGGGCAGGGAACCAGAAAAAGGGAAATGAAACGTAAATATAGAATATATTCAAGAAAAAAAAAGAAAAAAAAAAGACTGGGCTATAGGCAAGCCTATAAAACATTTCTTTAAATTAGTGATTGATGGGAAAAGGCCCAGGCCATCGTGGGTTGCTCCATCCATGAACGGTGGTCCTGAATTCTTTAAGAAAGCATTCTGACAGAAAAACCAAGGAAACTATAAAATAACCCACATAATTAACTAAACTGGGATAATAGGGGCCCATAGAGACCAAACCTACAATCAGGGAGTTTGTATGCATTGATCTAGGTCCTCTGTATATATGTTATGGTTCTGTAGCTTGATTTTCTTGTGTGACTCCTAACAGTGGCAGCAGGGGCTGTCTCTGACTCTTTAGCCTACTTTTGGAACCTTTTTCTTCCTATTGGGTTGCCTTGTCCAGCTTTAATATGAGGGGAGATGGCTAGTCTTATTGCAATGTGATATACCATGTTTGATTGATATCCATGGCAGGCCTGCCCTTTTCTGAAGAGAAATGGAGGAGGAGTGGTTGTGTAGGGAGGTGGAGGGAGGGTCTGGGATGGGAGAAGAGAAGAGAGACTGTAGTCAGGATGTAATATATGATAATGTATGAGAGAATAATATATTTTAAAAAGTTAAGAAAACAAACAAACAAACAAAAAAAAAAAACAAAACAAAAAACCAAAACAAAAGCAGGCTGAGCAAGCCATGATAAGAAAGCCAGTAAGTAGCAGCCTTCCCACAGCTTCTGCATCAGTTCCTGCCTCCATGTTCCCACCCTGTTTGAATTTCTGCCCTGCCTTCCTTCAATGATGAACAGTACTGTCAAAGTGCAAGCCAAATAATTCTTCCCAAGTTTCTTTAGTCATGATGTTTCATCATAATAGCAATCCTAACTAAGGTAGAAAAATAGACCTATACAGCTACAAACATCTGATTTTTCAGTTACTAAAAATACATGTTGGACAAAAGACAGCATCTTCAACAAATGGTGCTGGAAAAGCTGATGCCCACATGAAGAGGAGAGACATTCATTCTCAATCTCCTCTGCACAGAAATGTAGTATAAGTAAAAGACCCCAGTGTAAGACCTGAAGTGGAATTTGAGCTTCACCAACATAAGTTGAGCTTAATCAAAGACATTATATGCTTGTACAAGATTCACAAACAATAGAAAAGCACATCCTTTAAAGTAGGAAAATTCCTGTAGGATACCAGTCATAGGCAAGCACTCTCTGAATATGACTGGTCACTCTAGAAATAAAACCAAAACCAAAACTACTAAACATGACTTCATGACATAAAAATGCTTTTTTTTCATACCAAAGGAAACAACTGAGAAAAGAAACAGCTTTCAGAATGGAGAAAATACTTGCTAGCTACACATCTGATTGATGTATAGAATATACAAAGAACTCATAAAATTAAACAAGAAATTAAACAACCCAATCAACGAATAGGCTGAATAAATGAACAAGCAGTTCTTAAAAGATAAAATCCAAATGGGTAATAAGCATATAAAAAAGGATGTTTAATCTCACTAGTCATCAGGGAAATGCAAATCAAAACTAAATTGAGACTTTCCATCTCCCCAGTTAGAATGGCAGTCATTACAAAAAATAAAAATAAATGCTGGTGGAGATGTGGACAAAGAGGAATGCTTCTTCACAGCTGGGGAAATGTAAATTAGTCCAGGCACTAGGTAAGTCAGTAGGAGGTTCCTAAGAAAACTAAAAATAGATCTACAGTAACATCTTATGGAACCATTTCTGTGTTATTACTTCTAGACCTGAAGAACTTTGAGCAAACACCTGACAGATATACATGTATACAGATGTTTATTGCACACTATACATAACAACTAGGATGAAGACAACTTTTGAGTGAGCCTCTAATTTTAGTAATGGACCGAAACCAGAAAACAAGGCATTAATATGCACTTTTTATTCCACTAAGCTATCTTTCCCATCCTCCCCAAGGCATGCTTAGCTTTGGACTTATTGTAAACTAGTGGTCTGTGAATATATCACATAATGTTTCATGAGTCATAAGAATGTTATGTCAGATACAGAGGTGGGTAACAAGTGGTTATTGATGAGGCTAAAGATAGTCCAAGAAATCTGATTCCCGATCTTCAACATGACAGCTCTCCACAATCACAAAGTCAAATTAATCAATCAGTTTCACACACCTTTAACACAGTCATTGCATTTTTTCAGCTTACCTAGCTAGATATGTTTTGTATCTGGACTGGTTTATCATGTTTGTTTGCTCTAGCATTTCTGTCTAGATTTTGGTCTAGGTGCCATGTATATTAGTGAGAGTCAAACACTGAAGTCTCCTACTATGAGTATGTGAGGGTAAATATGTGATTTAAGCTATGCTAGTGTTTATTTTACAATAGAGTTTGCCTTTGTGTTTGAGGCATAGATGTTAAGAATTGAAGTGCTACCTTGGTACATTTTCCCTTTGATCAGGATATAGTGTTCTTCCCTATCTCTTATGATTAGTTTATTTTGAA
Organism: Apodemus agrarius; assembly: GCA_964023405.1. Lineage (NCBI taxonomy): Eukaryota > Metazoa > Chordata > Mammalia > Rodentia > Muridae > Apodemus > Apodemus agrarius. The sequence continues at coordinate 52,537,518 of OZ030005.1, read as the reverse complement.
GTCTATTTTACTTTAGATATTAAAGAGGCTAGACCAATTTTCTTTTTAGGTCCATTTTCTTGGAAGATGTTTTTCCAATGCTTTACCCTATGATAATATTTATTTTTGATGTTGAAGTGTGCTTCTTGGATGCAGCAGAAGAATAGGGCCTGTTTTGATATTCGATCTGTTAGTCTGTCCCTTCTTATTTTGGAATTGAGACCACTGATATTGAGATCAATGACCAATGACTGTTGATTCTTGTTATTTTGATGTTGATGAGGTGGAACTGGTACTGGTGCTGGTGGTGCTGGTGGTGCTGGTGGTGGTAGTGGTGTTTGTGTGTGTGTGTGTGTGTGTGTGTGTCTGTGTGTGATTCACTTGTATTGATTTAGCTAGCGTGAAATTACTTCTTTCTTCTGATTTTGAGGGTGAAGTTAACCTCCACTGACTGCAGTTTTCCTTCTAGTACCTTCTGTAAGACTGGATTTATAGATAGATATTGTTTAAATTTTACTTTATTATTGAATATCTTGTTTTTTCAATCTCTGGTGATTCATAGTTTTGCTAGTTTTAATAGTCTGAGTTGATATCTGTCATCTCTGAGTCAGCAGCATATCTCTACTGGGAAATCATGTACAATTCTGGTAGGTCTGCTGTTTTGTACTACTTTGTCCTTTTCCTTTGCCCTTTTAATATTCATTATTTGTTCAGTATGTTTAGTGTTTTGATTATTATGTGGTAAGAGTCTTTCTTTTCTTGTTCAATTTGCTTGATATTCGGTATGCTTCTTGTACTTTGATAGGCATCTTCTTCTTTAGGTTAGGAAAATTTTCTTCTATCACATTGTTGAAAATATTTTCTGGGCCTTTCACTCTGGATTTTTCTCCATCTTCTCTTCCTATTAAGCTTAGGCTTAGTTATTTTTAACGTGTTCCACATTTCCTGGAATTTTTGTGTTGGGTTTTACTTTTTTAGATTTAACATTTTCTTTGACTTACATATCCATTTCTTTTATTGGATCCTCAATACCCAAGATTCTGTCTTCCATCTCTTGTATTTTGTTAGTGAAGCTTTCCTTTGTAGATCCTGTGTGAATTGCTAAATTTTCATATTCAGAATTCCTTCAGTTTGTGTTTTCTTTGTTGACTTTATTTCCATTTTGAGGTCTTGGACAGGTGTAGTTGTTTTCTTCAACTGTTTGTGAGGGTTTTTTTTGTACTTTTTAGAGATATATATTCATTTCCTTCTGTTTCTTGTTTGTTTATTCACCCTGGATTTTATTAAGGGATTTATTCATTTTCTCTTTGAATATCTGCAGGCTGGCCCAAAGTAGGATCCAGCTCAATTGGAGGCCTCAAGGACTGACACTATTACTGAGGCTGTGGAATACTCACAAAATGGGGCCTATCATGACTACCCTCAGAAAGACCCAACAAGCAGCTGAAAGAGTCAGATGCAAATATTTGCACCCAACCAATGGACAGACCCCTGTGGTTGAATTAAGGAAAAGCTGGAAGAAACTGAGGAGGAAGGCAACCCTGTAGGAGGACCAGCAGTCTCAATTAACCTGGACCCCTGAGATCTCTCAGACACTGGACTAACAACCAGGGAGTATACACCAGCTGATATGAGGCCCCCAATACATATACATCAGAGGACTGGTGGGTCTGGGTTCAGTCAAAGAAGATGCACCTAACCCTCAAGAGACTGGAGGTCTCTGCTCCACACTTTGTCTCCTTTATTGCTCCTGTGACTATTTTGTTCCCTTTCTCAGAGGAACCAAAGCACCCTCAATTAAATCCTCCTTCTTTTTGAGCTTTCTGTGCTGGGTGAACTGCAACATTTATTTTAAGCTTTTGGGCTAACATGCTCTTGTCAGTGAATGCATACCATGTATGTTCTTTTGTGATTGGGTTACCTTGCTCAGGATGGCACTTTCTAGTTCCACCCATTTGCTTAAGAATTTCATTGTTTTTAATAGCTGAATATTGTGTATATATACCACAGTGTCTGTATCCATTCCTCTGTTGAAGGACATCTGGGTTCTTTCCAGCTTCTGGCTATTATAAATAAAGCAGCTATGAACATAGTAGAGTGTGTGTCCTATTACATGTAGGAGCATATTCTGGGTATATGCCTAGGAGTGGTATAGCTAGGTCCTCAGGTAGTACTATATCTACTTTTCTGAGGAATCGCCAAACTGATTTCCAGGATGATTTTACCAGCTTGCAATCCCACCAACAATGGAGAAGTGCTCCTTTTTCCCCACATCCTCTCCAGCATCTGCTGTCCCCTGAGTTTTTCATCTTAGCCATTCTGACCGGTGTGAGGTGGAATCTCAGTGTTGTTTTGATTTACATTTCCCTGATAACTAAGGATGCTGAATATTTGTTTAGGTGCTTTAGATCCATTCAAGTTTGCCCTACTTGAGGATTCATCCTATAGTCACCAAACCCTGACACTACTATGGATGAAAAGAAGTCTATATCAAAAGAAGCATGTCATGGTTGTCTCCAGAGGGGCTCTGCCAAAACCTTACAAATACATAGGCAGATGTCAGCTGCCAACCATTTGTCTGGGCATGGGATCTCCAATGGAGAAGCTGGAAGGTTTTCCAAAGGAGCTGAAGGGGTTTACAGCCCCATGGGAAGAACAATGATGTCGGCCACCCAGATCGCCAGGACTCCCAGGGACTGAACCATCAACCAAGTAGTACACATGGTTCCAGCCAAAAAATATGGCAGAGGAATGCCTTGCTGGGCATCAGTGGGAGGAGTGGTCCTTGGACATGTGAAGGCTCAATAGATGCCCCAACAAAGGGAAATTGAGCGGGGAGGAGGTGGGTGTGGGTTGGGTAGAGGGGCATATACATGGAGGCAGGGGGTGGGAGGAGTGGTTGGGTCTTTGGGGAGTGGGGAAATTGGGAAAGGTTTTACCATTGGAAATGTAAATGTAGATGATATTCAATACATAAAATTAAAAAATAAAGATTGGAGGTCTCAGGTAATTTAATGGTCTGTTTGGGGGATAGGAAATAGGGACATCCTTGTGGAGTCAGGGGGTGGAGAGGAGGTATGGGATGAGGAACAATCATATGCTGGACTGGGAGGGGAATAAAATCTGGAATGTAATAAAAAAGGATTAAATAATAAAAATATCTGCAGGCTGCTTATCTGGTTTTAGAAAAGTATCATTTGTCAGGGGTGCTTTCTGGAGTTGGGGGTTAGAATATTTGAGCAAATGATGGGAGAAAGGTTAGGAGATGATGGTGTGTGGGATTCACAGGAGATGTGGATATCGGGAAAGAAGACTGCAACTGGTATTCTGTTGCAGCTCTAGGGAGGATACTGGAATGTTAGATTTGGAGGGGAAGAAGTATTGAGATTCTTCAGTTAGCTCACCTATTTTCCTGTTCTGTTTAGTTAGTGTGCTCCCAGTGAATTTTGGAGTGCTCTTTATAGGGTTGAAGGCTGGGGTAGTAGAATTGGTTTGAGGAAGAAAGATTGGGGCAATGATTTCTGTGTTCCTTTAAGGATAGTGTCAGAAAGGAAAAGGAAACCACAGAAGTTTCCTGCTACAGAGCTGGGATAAGACTGGTCTGGGGTGTTGGATCTGAGGAGCAGTGTGAGAAGTATGGGTCTCCCTTCAGCAGATTTGTTGCACGGTAGGAGCAGCTCTTGGGTTAGTAGGATGTGGGTGGTGGGCTTGGGATCTGGGACAAAGCTACAAGGAGGAGGGAGGCAGGTTAGAAGGGGAAAATCTGTGAGATCCACAGGAAATGAGGGTGCAGGGAAGGTTGCCATGGGTGTTATGTTCCAAAGCTGGGGAAATGGAGAGAGAAAAATAGTCTGCAGGCAGCCTACTTGATATTTCAATGGTTCTTTGTCATATTAAAGGGACTATTGGTATATTTCTTTCCCAGCCTCCATGCCCTTATCAGTAACTCATTAATATATCAGCTACAGGAAGATTTTGCTATCTAATTTGTAAGAGTCTTTGAGTCTATAATGTGTAGCACAGAGTTACTGTTGAACTGTTGTGTTCTGCCACTGCTGTGTTGTTTACACCCCCACAGCATGTGGAACATTTTTATTTAACCTGTTAAAAGCTTCATATCCTGGGGTTGATAGCTGAAATGGCTAGTGGACTCCTCTATTACCAGATCATCTGACATCTTGGAATCACTGTCTGCATATAGAAGACAGAGATATGAGCACATTACTTGCAGGCTCCAAGAAGCGAGAATCAGTGAAGTACCATCTGAATCTTCAAATCAGATGACAAGTTAAAAATAATAGGAATGACAGGAAATTGCAAGTGTATAGAGGGGCATGCTTTACTCTAAGCAACATGCATGCACCATACACTCAACAGTATCAGTACCACCTGGAAACTGAACAGTAAGGTAAACAGTATGACAACAAATCAATCCCTCATATGTATGAGGGGGAACCTCACCGTGTAAATTCAGCAAGGTCTCTTAGGGGGTTTCATGCTTATGGAAGTGATGAACCTTTAACTAAGAGGCCAGCCATCTCTTTGATACATCAGTTTTAGTGTGATGCAGCTACAACACATGGCCTAACCAAAATTTATTACTTGACCCGTTGGAGACAATATTTGCTAATAAATGCTTTAAAATACTGAACTGTGAACCATTTTTGACACTTCACTTGATTTATATTTTGACATAAAATTCTTAGATCTATCAATCCATTTGAAGATCCTAGTTTCTTCTCCATGTGTGTATGATTGCTACATGTTTGTTTATAGCCATTTGTATCATCCTAGTATAGTGAATATCAGATCTTAAATTCAGCCAGGAAACAGGCAGTAAAAATTAAACTGAGCCATAATAAGAGTCAGAGATTATTTGAACAGACTATAATTCATATAGCAGGCTTCAAATCAGAAGAGGATGAAGAATTTTGTTGAGGAAGGGTTTTAACAGCAGTCACCAGGAAAGGCTAGGAATCATAACATTCTACGGGGTACTGCATTGCAGTTGCTTATTGGTTTTTTGTTAGGAAATCTCTGCTATATAAACTCACTGGCTGATTTAGATAGGTTAGGCTTAAGTTCTCTTTTCTTTTATGTGGGAATTTACAAGAAATAGCTCAAGCTTAGTTTAACTTATTCGCAATCCCAGTGATCTTATTAAAATCACCTTTGTAGACTCACTGGCTTTGTCCACTCAGGGATTCTTCATCCCTGGCCCTTTGTTTTAATTTACTTTAACAAGAGCAAACACAGGAGATTTCAGCTTAAGGCACAGGAGAGATACTGTTCAAACATGGTGAATATAAAAGCTGTGTTTTAGCTTCAGCAATTAGAAATAGAAGGAAAGGGTAGAAACACGAATTTCTTTCTCTCATATAAGAGAAATGAGAGCCTGTCCAATTGATGCAATCAGAAACACGGGTTCACAGAACCAATAGGAATGCTATAAATCAGATGTTAAACTCAAAGAAATTTTGAAAAATTGTGAGAGTTTGGAAGAAGAAAAGCGGGGTATAATAGTTGTCTAAATCAAGAAACAAGAAACAGAAAGCTCCAGAGGAAATCACGCACCAAGGGTGCTTTCCTGCAGGCATCCCACAAGTCCAGAGGACAAGCTGCTGATCTTGGTTTCATTTCTTTCTTTGTGCTATGCTTTAATTTTTGTGTCTAAATCAGTGTGGTTCCTAACCTTCCTAACTGCTGAGACCCTTTAATACAACTCCTAATGTTGTGGTGAACCCCAACCATAAAATTATTCATAATTTAATTTTCTACTGTTATCATCATAATGTAAATATCTGTTTTTCCAGTGGTCTTAGGTGACTCTCAATGGCTTGTGACTCAGGTTGAGAACTGCTGCTCTAAATGAGACTTTTACTTTTGTAATAATACACAGTTCAGAAGGTGCTATAGGGTCTTGTTGTTGCTGCCCCCTGCAGTCCTAAACACCAGGATCTCAGGCTCAGAGCCATGTTCTCCCTTTCTGTATGCTGTTGTGCAGCCATGGATTCCACATGGCCCATGTTTTTTTTTTTTTAATTTTTATTCTATATTCTATGTTTACATTCCAAAGGCTTTCCCCTTTTCCAGTTACCCCCCACCATATGTCCCATAATTCCTCTCCCCCCTGCTATTCCCCACTCATTCCCCCCCCCCACGATTTCTCTGTTCTGGGTCTACAATTATTCTGCTAGCTTACCTAAGAGATTCCTATTAACTTCCTGTCATCAGCGCTTTTTAACTTCACCAAGTCAAGGAAATAAGAAAGTATATCTGCTCCAAAGTCTTGAGCTTGGCACTCTCAGCTACTTTCTCAGTTCTTTTTTTTTTTAATTTTTATTTTCTATATTCTATGTTTACATTCCAAAGGCTTTCCCCTTTCCCAGTTCCCCCCCTCCCTATGTCCCATAGTTCCGCAGGCCTCTGTTCTTATTATCCTCTCCTGGGACACTTCAGGTTTGTCCCATTAGTCAATAATATGCATATCCTAGAGGTTAGGAGGAGGCCACGATTTTCAGAGGCCAACTATATCACTGCTTACCTTCTTTTAAAATCAAAATGCTATTTTCTTTTCTTTTTCAAATTGGCTCTTTAATAATTCATATATTTCATACAATTTCCCCAGACTTTCCATACCTACCACCCTATGCCCTTTTACCCAGTTTTGTCAATACTTTTGTTTCCATCAAGGGCAATTTATACCGCCCAAATAATGTTGACTGCCTGGCCTTTGACTGCAGTATGATCAACTTGTCAGTGGCTACATATTTGGAGAAAACTGACCCTTTTTTTTTTTTACAGTAGCTAAGAATTACTAATAGCTGCTTGGCTAGGGGTCGAATTTGTACCAGTGCCAAACTCCTGTCTCTATTCGTGGATGTGGTCTTTTCTCAGCTTACATAGATATTTTTACAAGGTGTCACAAATCCCCATTAGTTCATGTGTGCAACTGCTCTTTGGTATCCAGAAATCGTTTCCTTATGGTCACCCACCATCTCTGGCTCTCAAACCCTTTCTTTTTCTCTTCTGCAAATACCCCTGAGCATTTGAAGCAGAGCCTCCCCCCCCTCTCTCTGTCTCCCCCATTTGAGGCTGAATATGCTGTAGTGATTTATTCTCTGTATCTCAGCCAGTTGTAGGTCTCTATGTTGTTCATTATCTACTGCAAATAGAAGTTTGTCTGATGAAGGATGAAAGAGGCTGTAAACCTCAGTTGTGAATCAGTTTAAAACTATGTCCATTTATAGAATAATAGTATTTTCTCCTATGATCCATAATCTTTTTACCCACGTGTTCTTAGCCCAATAATAGTGTAGGTATGACTCTGGAAATCAGTATGGCGGTTCCTCAGAAAACTGGACGTGATACTTCCGGAGGACCCAGCCATACCACTCCTGGGAATATACCCAGAAGATTCCCCAGCATGCAATAAGGATACATGCTCCACTATGTTCATAGCAGCCTTATATATAATAGCCAGAAGCTGGAAAGAACCCAGATGTCCCTCAACAGAGGAATGGATACAAAAAATGTGGTATATATACACAATGGAGTACTATTAAGCCATTAGAAACAATGAATTCATGAAATTCTTAGAGAAATGGATGGAGCTGGAGAACGTCATACTAAGTGAGGTGACCCAGTCTCAAAAGAATACCCATGGTATACAGTCACTGATAAGTGGATATTAGCCTAGAATCTTGGAACATCAAAGACAGAAATCACATACCAAGTGATGTCTGACAAGAAGAAAGGAGTAGACACTGGTGCTAGAATGGACCAAAGCATCATTGTGGGGGAGTACAAGAACAGGGAGATGGGAGGGGGTGGATGAGGGAGCAGGGGGAGGGAAAAGGGCATGTGGGACCTTTGGGGGTGGGGAACCAGAAAAAGGGAAATGAATTGTAAATATAGAATATATCCAATAAAAAATAAAAAAGACATACAGAAAAAAAATAGTGTCAGGTATGGATCTTTGCATATGGAGTAGGAATTAAACATAATTAGAAAATGATTGGTCATACCCTTGACATTTCTTTCATTATTGTACCTGTGGATATGCCTTTCAAGGTCATTTGTCACTGTAGCTCCAGAGTTTATCGCTAGATAAGACACGTGGTTATTTTGATCTTCTGGTAGCACTAAGAAAACTAGCCAATAGGAATAAAGCTTTCAAGTATCAGTTGGTTTCTTCATGTTCTATGACTCAAGTATGTGCTGTCTTCAGCAATAGTTTTACTATCAACTTCTGGATGGTAACAAAAATTAGAAATATCTGTAATGTTTGGAGATTTTTGGGATTTTGCTGGCCACTAGTGCCAAAAGAGGTAGCCTTTGATGTCTAATGGGCATTGTTACCCTGTTATAGGATAGTTTCACTATGACTATTTTTTATATATCATATATATTTTAGGGAATTTCTACAGTAGTATGTTTCCATATGATTTTTGCAATCATTGTATATATATATATATATGGATATCTGTATTCTCATGTGTAGGGGAATACATGGGTAAGGATGTGGATGCATGTGTTCATATATGAGCACAACTTTAGAGGTTTGGGATTCTTTCAGGTTTATTCTCAGCTTTATTCACTGAGACAGACTCTCTCAACTAAACCCAGGGCTCACCAATATGATTAGTCTAGAAATTTGATTCTTTTCTTATTCTTAATCTCAACCTTCTGAGATAAGGAATTCCAGATGTGGTACCACATATACCCAGCATTACATGAGTTCTGGGATCTCAACTCTAGTCCTCACATTTATTGTTTTTGTGCAAATCTTTTAACTGTTGAACTACCTCCCTACCTCCTACAATGACACTCCTTTGAGGCATCATTTTTGACTCCCTAATCAGTCACTGAGAAGTGTAATTATTACTTATGTGACTTATTTTATCAGTTTTCCACACTCAGAAGACAGTGCATACCATGCCTCACAGGCTCAAAGGACCCTGTGCCTGTAATGTCAGCCAGATCCCTGTACTAAAGTAAATGCCCAACAGGTACTTTTCTATATTAAAACTTAGAGATAGATATAGACAAAAAAAAGGTATCTTGTTGAGTTCGTTCAAAGTCTAGTTAAAAAAAAAGATCCAACTTGGTCTGGCATCCTTGTGTCACCAACAGCATGGGCAGACAAACAAAATGTTCTTCTGCATCTAAGAATTAGCTTATGAAATACAGAGGAGAAAAAGCAAATATAAGCCCCATTGGCCCTATATTAACATGGACAAGAGACACAGACAACAGAAAACAGTCTTAGGATGGGAAGGTAATCTAAGCAGAAGATCATGCACCTCCTTTATTGGCTTATTCTGCAAATAGATGGGATTTTTACTGGCAGTTATTTTTTCCCATATGAAAAAGTAATATATAACAATTTCTCTTAAGACCAAAGCTCTTAATAACATAAGTTTCTCTTGTCACTTCCCTTTCTCCACCCTCTACCCCGCAACCTAATATAAGATATTTTAGAATTGCTTTATCAGATCATTGCTGAATAGAAGGTGTTCAGTGTGTGGCAGGTCTCAGTGAAGGACTTGGCACTTCTTTGTTAAAAGACTTAGTCCTAATATTGAAAGGCAAGGATACTGCTCAGTAGAAGAATAATTGTGTGGCATTATGAGGCTCTTGGTATTAGAAAGGGAGATAGAGATGGATGGAAAGAGAGGGGGATGGAAGGAGGGAGGGAAAGAGGGAAGGAGGGAGGGAGAAAGAGCGAGAGAGCAAGAGAGCAAGAGAGCAAGAGAGCGCGCGCACGCGCAGGCGCGAGATCTTCACATGTCTACATTAAGGCGATCTTGAACATCTAGGAACTCCCCTCGGTTCTCAATAACTATGGCAATAGGAAAGGGACTTGTCAGTTGACCTCACAAGGCTACAGCTCTTTGTCTTCCTACAGGCATGTACTTATGTATCCTATCACACCCTCCATGTCGTTAATAGGGCCTGTAATTTTCAGAACATGCCACAAAATTTGTTTCTAGTTTGTAGAAAAGTGCCATAGAAATGCAACTCTGATCTCTGAGGGTATCAATAATGATCAAGGTATAAGTTTCTGGAGTGGCCACAGCCACCTTTTGTATTGGACACTGGACTGCCATAGTAAACACTATCCCTTCGTTTTGGAGATGTGCTAGAAGATAACAACAATAGAATAAGCTGTGTGGCTGGGTAGACTTTCCCAGTAAATTTGGAAACAGAAATAGAAATTACTGATTCCATAAGGAATATACTGCAGAGATTCCAAACTCCGTAATTGAAATGGCTTAGAACAGATTAGCGTGAAGCAGGAAAACGTTTGATTTTGAGAGTCATATGCACAGGCAAGAGGTTTAATTTATAAGACGATCAACTTTGAGCAAGAGAGAAAATATGGAACTTTGAAACATACTTGTGACCTCGTAGAACATCAGAATGCCTCACTTCTCAGATAGCTGGACTTAGAGCCGTGAGTGTAAAAGCTGAAGGTTAACATTTCTGTTACATGGAAGAACCTTTAAAGGGTGATAGTGCATCAACCCTGGCAAGGACTTCTCTGAGCGTCTGGTCCTGTATCTCGGCTGGTTTAGTTTAAAAATCCAGCAGCAACTTTCCTCAGCCTTTGCGAAATCTGACGCTTTGAATTTTAGGTGAGCACCAGTGAGTTTGCCTTAAATTTTCTGCATTAGCCCATGAGAAGTTAACCCAATTAGGCCTGATGGAAGAAGGGACATAAAATACCACTTTTAGTCATAGAATTCCCAGTCTTTCTCTTAAAAACTATTTAAGACTGCATGTGTTCTTTCTCACCTCCATTTGTCACTGAATTTTCAATACCAATTAACCAAATTCTAATTGAGTTTTGTAACCCTGACCACAATTTCCGCACATTTTATGTCTGCTGAAGGTTATTGATGCATTTAGTTTTCTTGGGAAAGTAAAAGTAAAAGTAAAAAAGAATTTGGAGCAGAATTTTTAAAGAATGCCATTTGGAAGATATTTTGGTTATCAAACACATCAACTGGGAGAATTTGTGAGTGAACAAAGATACCATAGCTCCATGATGACTAGAGGGCCTGCTGGATCCAAGAAAGGAGACTACAGATGAAGAAAAGTCTGCCCAAATTAGTCCATAAGCACGTGCAATCCATTATGAGAGGAAACAGTGCATAGAACAGAACCGAGGTTATTTTTTTCCAGCAGAAGGTTAAAATTCAAGTAGAAAGCATCAACTGAAATTCAGTTCTGGTGTGGTGTTGCCCTGTTCTGAGTTTCTTTACAGTCCTGGTGCAATGTTCCACCATTATGAGTTTCTCTATCTACTCACGTTGCTAGCTAGGGAATACAGAGGGGCCCTAAGAACAAACAGCTGCTCCAGGGAGCTGTGATGGGAAGGAGACTTCTGGTAGCAGGCACAGTTTCTCTTGATGTTGAGAGAATAGAGAAATTGACAAAGGAACTTAGAAACTTCTTATTATCTTTTTCTGAACTGGAAGAAAAGAAGGCATGTTACAAGCCCCAGGAAACATTGTTGCCTTTGGCAGACACTTCTGTGCTTAAACATTTGCCACAATGACTGAGCTTCCTGAGGGCCCACCAGTCACCTGTTTTCATTTTGAGTCCTCCTCTCTCCCACGTTATGTTCTGAGTATGAAGGGCTCCTGGAAGACTTGGTTAATGCCATTTCTCTGTGATTATTGTTGATCATATATATGACTGATGATACCAGCAGGGAAGAAGTTTCCTGAAACTACTGACCTTGAGATGTCATTGGCTCAGTTAGCTTTATGCTCATCCAGAAAAATTGAAGGTCTGGAACATAAATCTTTGAGACTGTTTGGAGGACAGTTTGGAGAGGAAGTATAAAATGAATGATGGGAACTTTTGTATTCCCCAAGTCATGAAGAACAGAAGTAAAAATACTTGCTGGTTGGGTCCTTTGGAACTTGGTGCATTTATGTGAGCCTAGCCTGTATTTACAGCTGCAGAGAATAGAGGAGAATGGGAATTTTCTTTTCTGGACAGTCTCTAGATATATATCTTTGGGGACTGACCCACTTGTCTGCATTCCTGCATTTTAATGCTACAGCCAACATAGAGGGTGTTTACCTAAGGGTCTCTCTCTCTCTACATTACTTGGTACTGAGTAGTTTCTCATTTTCTAGTGTGTAGGCTACATTATAATATTGTTTCCAAATATTTTCCTGGGGCAATGGAAGTTGGTGCTGAACAGCAGGGCTGCACAGAGTAGACCTAGATGAACCTGGAAGTGCAGAAATAGGTCTTTGTTGGGCTGTGCTGGGTGAACTTGTTAATGTCTGTGAATGTGGTAGGAAGAATTCTTACAGGAAGGCAGGAGAAATGGAAAGTTGAAAAGAAACATCAGTGATGGGAGAAGAAAGCAGGCTGAGGCCAAGGAATAAATGAGGTAAGGGAAGATAATTAAAATGAGGAATAAAGTAGGATGGCATAGACAGGATCCATATGGGGGTAGAGTTGAGGTGCTAGGTTTAGTACTGGAATGATGATGTCTTCAGTCATCATACAATATAATCTGTGTTCACCCCCTAACTCTCTCTGTGTCTGAATAGGCAGGACTGGGCAAAACACATTAAGGCAGAGAGCCAAACTGAGATCTGAAAAGAAGCACTGTGCAGAATCATCTTCACCTTTGTCACTTACTAGATGCCGACTCTGCTTGCTTGTATCAGTGGTTGTAGACAGGGTCATGTATGAGCATGAGGCATAACTGTTCTTTCAAAAAAGTACTACATCTGTGTAGGATTTTATATCAGAGTATGTTTGTTCATGTATATAATTTCCCCAAATGCAAAGTCATTGATTCCTTAGGATGTTATTTCTGTGGTTCCTATAGCTCCCCACCATACATTACTCTTGTTTTCTTGTCTACTTGAGGAGCAATGTGTGGTAGTTGCTATGAGAAACCAGACTACCTTAGACTGAGACCAGTTACCTTTAATATACTAAGTTTAGTGGCTCCCTGTGGTTCATTGACACAGCTGTCTTTGCAGCACCAGACTCTGCATCCATTCTTAGGATCAACCCAGGAAATAGTATTTTGCTTGTACAAAAATCTCCCTTTCCATAGGTGTAAAGGTAGAACGTATTAAGAACTCTTCATATAAGTGAACTTTTGTCCTTGGAACACCCCACGCTTGTCTAAGGAAGTCACTGGACCTGATGAGTACAGTCTCTGGAAGGGCTGTCAGTCAAGAGTCCATATATCTCATGACCATCGTCATTAGCAATGAAACTTGGGGCATGAATTAATTTTGAAGTAGGGAGTATACAAGGGAAAGAAAAATCCTGTTTTCCACTGATACTTAAAAGCGTTTTTTAAATGTTTTATTTTTAAATGAGAAAGGAGGTGAATGCAGATACTTCACAATAAAGGGATGGGCAGTGAGATGGCTAGTGGGTAAAGACATTTCCATAAAGCCAGAAAACATGAATTTGATCTCCAAGACTCACAGAGTAGAAGGAAAGTAATGATTCCTATGATTTGTTCTCAGACTTCCATATTTGAGCTATGACTTGCATGCATTCACCCCATACTACTACATACCCAGAGAAGGTTCAGCTTGACTTCTGACCTATTGTTTAAAATCTGAGCAGCAGAAGACTAAGTTGCCACACTAACTTAATTTCTTGTAAAATAGTTAAATAACTTGATTCACAGTGTTATTGCATAGCTTCATTAAGATTTTGCTTGTAAAAGTTCTATGTTACACATATAAAGGCTAACTATGTCTCATTTACCACCTAGCAGTGAAGAAGTGAGATATGTATACCACATATTAAATTATGGAGATTTCTTGATAAATTATAGACCCTTCCAAGAGGAGTAAGATTACCATTTTACCCTGCCTCTGCAAAGCTGCAAGTCCTTCCTTAAGAATGGCAGATAGACAAGTAGGTAAATATACAGATAATAGAAAGATGATTATATGTCATTCTGATTTTTTTCTGTTTTTTATTTAAATTGTTGTTTAGGATAATGGAGTTTTATCTATAATTGTTAGCAATTATAGATACATAATTGCAGATACATAATACAAAATAGTCTTAATTTCTCAGTGATAAATATATTGAAACCTCTAGCACAATGTCCTAGCTAAAAGTCTGACATTGATATAATCTACCAATCCTATTCAGACTTCCCTAGTGTGCCTTGTAGTATTTGTGTTTCAGTTGGATATTTGGTTCAGTAAAGTTGACAACTTGTGTAAGTTAATATTATGCATGTTTACTACTAAAGTTAAAGATAGAGTACAATCAATAAATACCCAATTTTGGAAAGAAGAAATACTCCAAATATGTAGCTTAATATTATATTCCAAGAGGCTATGAAAGGAGGAATAATACAAATCTCAAATTAGATGGAGGTATGACATAAGAGAGGCATAAATCAAATAGAAAACAAAAATCATTGAAAGAATCAGCACAATTTGATACTATTTTTTCTAAATGAGCAGAATTATCTAATATTTGCTTTTGTTAACTAAATAGTGAGGCAACACAGAATCATAATAAAATTTCAGAAAATGTAACAGCCATCTCAAAAATACAAAGATGCATAAAGTAACATTTGGACAGCTATATGCCAATAAAATAGCTTATAGGAGAAAAATAAATTCCAGGAAAATACATTTTACTAAGACTGAGTGGGGAAAACAGAGAGCCTATGCTGACTTATAATAGAGAATGAAGATTAATTAAAAATCTCTCTACAAAAGAAAAACCCTAGACCAGATGAACTCATGCCTAAATTCTATCAATGTCCCCCAAAAGAAGTAACATTAATATTTCCTAAATTCTTTCCAAAAGACTATAGGGTAGAATACTTCCGAATTTAGTTTACAAGTGTAGCATTCCTTTGATGCCCATAATAAATACACCACAAGTTGAGTAGAAAAGGCTGCCATCTATTCTAGCCTTGATGAAGAATCAACAGATTGTCTTCAATAATACATTGAAAGTCCCAATTTACTCCAGTAGGCAAGTCATATACAACTTATACAAATACAGAATATGCCACACTACACTACCAGACTTAAAGATTGAGTAAAGTAGAACATAGCAGATATTCAACAACATTCAATAGCTTTTAATTTATATTTGAGATCTGGTCTTGTCCTGTAATCTAGGCATAGACTTCAGAATGCTAGGACTACAGAGGTGTGGTAACACACCTACCTGGATATCTTTTTGATGAAAACATTTAACAGTTTGGGTATGAAGGTAGTGTTTTCAGTGTAGTAAAGACCATTTAGGAAAAAGCCACAACTAAGAATACAGTCAGTAGAATATGATCCACATTCCTGATTGTGAGAAATCATACTCCCCAGAGCAATCTCCCAACTCTGAGTGAATATCAGGATTTCAATGGTATTTTTCAGAGAACTGGTATGTAACCACTAACATGGGACAATCAAAGTAATTCTGAGCAAGAAAAACCAAGTTGCAATATATATGTCTTCCAACTTGAGTTATATTACAAAAGTGACAGTAATTGAAATTTTGTGATACTGGCATCAATGTAGTCAGGTAGTCTAGTGGATTGAATAAGAGGTCAGATGTAATTCCAAAGTCAGTCATGCAGTTTCCAACAGGACACCAGGAAGATGCTCTGAGCAAAGGAAAGTCTGCTCAATAAATAGTGTTGTGAAGTCTGGATTTCCACAAGCAAAAGTATAAAGCCAGAGCTGATCTTATGCTATACACAGAAATCAACTCATTATGGCTAAAAAAATATGAAGTATATACCTAAAGGTATGACTTGAAACCATGAAATTCCTAGAAGAAAACAGAAACTCATCTTGATGGCAATGAACCTGGCAATGGCCTGATAAGAGTTAATATCTAAGATTTATGCAGATTCACAAAACTCAGTAGCCATATATATATATATGTTTTCCAATTGAAAATGGGCACGAAAACTGGGCCTTGGGTCCAAAGTATGTAACACAGCTACTTGAGTGACCAAAGCAGGAAGTTCACAAGACTCTGTCCAAAAAATTAACAAAAAGTGACAAGAAGGTAGTGTTTGTCTAGTACATATAAGGCTCTAGGTTTGATGCCTAGAAACATACTTAGCTCCCAAAATGAAAGGCTATTCTAGAGAGACATTCCTCTAAAATAGAAACATCAATAGCAAACAGGATAGTTGAAAGTAAGTAAGTTAAATACCACCATTAATCAGGGAAATATAAATCAAAATGACTATGAGATGTCACTTCATATCTGTTGGAATAGTGATTGTCAATAAGTTTGTGACAGAATATGGAGTAAAAAGAACTTTTAATTCCATTTGTAGAGAGAAGATAGTCATGAAGTCATTGCTGGAAACAATTTTCAACAAAATTGAAAATTCCAAGTAGATTTTTGAATGAAGTAAAATCACCACCCTTAATATTATCTCCTGTGTCTATTGCATCATTATGTGTAGGAGTCAAAATATAGAAACAATGTGACATATGTTTTAAAATTTTGAGCGTGGGTGGGGCTGAGGCAGAATGTCTCTCTGTAGCCCTGGCTGTTGTGGAACTAGCTCAGTTAGACCAGGCGGGCCTGGAACTCACAGAGATCCTCCAGCCTCTTCTTCTTGAGTGGCAGGATTAAAGGCATGCACCACCACTGCCTTTTATATTAATTTCTTTTCTGTTTCCATGATAAAATACTGTGAGCAAAGGCAACTTACATAAGAAAGGGTTTATTTGTGATTATGGTTCTAGGGGAGAGTCCATAATGGTGGAGGAGACATTAGCACTTGGTTGGAGCAGAAAGCTAAGAAGTCACATTTTCAACAACAGATAGGAAGCAGAGAGCAAACTGTAAGGAAATAAAAATATAAACTCTCTAGGCTGCTCCATTAAAGGGACACCTCCCATAACCTCCTGCAATAGTGACACTAACTGTAGGGTATTCTCATTCAAACTGACATGAGTTGGTGATGGTGATGGTGGTTGTGTGTAGATGTGGGTGTATGTATGTGTGTGTGTGTGTGTAAATGTGAATGTGAGTGTGAGTGGTTGTGTGTGTGTGTGTGTGTGTGTGTGTGTGTGTGTGTAAATTATAGACATTGGGTCTATAATTTACCACAGTATGGGTGAGCATAGAAAATATTGTGGTCATTAAATAAGTTAGAAAGTAAAACATGGCATGATCTATCTTATAGGTCAAATGCTTACAAAAGCCAAATATCTATAAAGGAAGAATAAAATAAGAAGGGTAAAGGTGAGGAAATTAGTAGATACAGGTACAGTAACAGGACATAGCAGATACACAGAATGAGGAGGTCTTGCTGCTTAATAAACAACTTAGAAATCATAACCATACCGTGTTCAGAATTTTGTCAGTGACCAGACTGTGTCTGTTCTGCCATACACGCATACATAAACAACCATATGAAGAGCTACATGCTAATTTGGTTCATGTCAGAAACCACTTTACTATTTATAATTATCCCATATATCATCTTATGTATCTTAAGTGAAGACATTAAAATTTATGTTTTAAAGTTCCATTATTATGTATGTCTTAATAGATACAATAAAGAATAAAATAAATGAGAATTTGATTCTGAATGAAACTGGGCTTGAATATAAGGCAATGTGATGACACCCGTAGAGTTTTCATTGGCTCACCTTTAGGAAAAGTTTCTCTTCCACACTGGAAAACCATTCCCTTTACAACGTCACAATGGGGCATTTTCCAGGAGGCCAGAGCCACTTCAGCAGGCACAGGAGGGTGTGCTTCAATATCCTCTTCTTATTCACAACGACTCTACATGTCCAGGCAACCTGAAAGTACTTCTGAAAAGCTGACTGTTTTTCTCCCCGAAACATCTTGCTTCTCTATTGTGAATGCATTCTTCTTTGATGTGAAGGTCATAGTTTCCCTACACACATAACTTCATAGCCCTGCTGTAACTTCCCTGGGGTCTACTGGGTGCTCCTGGGGCACAGGTGCTACTTGGATTATAGGTTTCTTCTCACTTGGACTGTGATATCCTCAATCTGTTATCCAACATGGGGCCTGTGTACAAGACAGGACATGAGTCTTGTGATTGACTCTTTTGGGAATAGACAGAGTGAAATATTTTGAATGAGAAATGACTGAACAGGTGAACATATCTGAAAACGAGATTTATAGTGTATCCCAAGGCAAGCAAAAGGCCACATTTATGCCAATAATTTGGGAAAAAATTGTGTTAACTACCATCTACTGCATAAGGGTTCAGAGATACACTGATTTTGGAGTATATAAATATGTCAGTAGGAATCAGTTTTGCTATGCTTCTTTAGCAAAATAATAGTAACACAGAGACCCACTACTGCACAATGTGTAGAAAGGGAAAGACTTTGGCGTACCCAGTTCTAAATGGGACGTCCTCATCAAATTCCTCCTCTCAAGGCTCAGTGAGTTCTATAGACGAGAAGGCAGAAAGCGTGTAAGAGACAGACGAGGTGGATGACTCCGAGGTAACAGCATCTTTCAGATACAGTAAGATTGACACGCATATGATCTCCTGGAGACTGAGGTAGCATACAGAAAACCTGCACAGGTGCAAACCAGATGAAATCCTAGTCCTGAGAATAAGAAGTAGACATAAAGTTCCACCCCTAGCCAGAAAGTTATTTGCAATTGTTATCTAGGAACGGAAAGGAAAAAAATCAGTTTTCTTCACTGGAGGGTCTTTGGGTATAACAACCATACTCCAGAGCAACCCTATGCCCAGTAGTAGCTGGCCAACACAAAATGGACTCCATAGTGTGTGTGTGTGTGTGTGTGTGTGTGTGTGTGTGTGAGAGAGAGAGAGAGAGAGAGAGAGAGAGGCGGAGAGAAAGGGAGAGGGAGGGAGGGAGGAAGAGCAGCAAGCTTTTATTTTTTTATTTAATGTTTAAAAAAAATTTTTTTTTTTGGTTTTTCGAGACAGGGTTTCTCTGTGTGGTCCTGGCTGTCCTGGAACTCACTCTGTAGACCAGGCTGGCCTCGAACTCAGAAATCCACCTGCTTCTGCCTCCCAAGTGCTGGGATTACAGGTGTGTGCCACCACGCCCAGCTAATTTTTAAAATTTTTATTTAAACTTTTTTTACACTTCAGATTTTATTCGCCTCCCAGTCTACCCTCCGACTGTTCCTCATCACATACTTCCTCCTTGCCCCCTGTCTCCATGAAGATGTCCCCACCCCCAAGCCCCTACACAACCAGACTTCTAAACTCCCTGGGGCCTCCAATCTCTTGAGGATTAGGTGCATCTTCTCTGACTGAACACAGAATCACCAGTCCTCTGCTGTATATGTGTTGGGGTGGGTCTCATATCAACTGGTGTATGTTGCCTGGTTGGTAGTCCAGTGTCTGAGAGATCTCAGAGGTCCGGGTTAATTGAAACTGCTGTTCCTCCTCAGCTTCTTCCAGCTTTTCCCTAGCAGCTTCTGTCCATTGGTTGGGTGCAAGTATCTACATCTGACTCTTTCAGCTGCTTGTTAGGCCTTTTGGAGGGCAGTCACGATAGGTCCCTTTTTGTGAGACCTCCATAGCCTCAGTATTAGCGTCAGTCCTTGGGGCCTCTCCTTGAGCTGGATCCCACTTTGGGCCTGTCATGGGACCTTCTTTCCTCAGGATCCTCTCCGTTTCCATCCCTGCAGTTCTTCCCTAGAGGAACAATTATGGGTCAGAGCTTTTGACTGTGGCATAGCAACCCTACCCCTCACTTGATTCCCTGTTTGCCGATTGGATTTGCGGAAGAAGGCTGAGGCAGGAGGATCACAAGTTCGAGGCTAGCCAAGCTTTTATTTTTTCTTACTTTTTTGTTTTAATTTTGGTTGTGTTTTTATTTTGGAGAGAGAGAGAGAGAGAGAGAGAGAGAGAGAGAGAGAGAGAGAGAGAGAGAGAGAGAAATGTGGGTGGGTAGTGAGATGAAATGGATCTGGAAGAGTTGGGGAGGTGGAAAACATGATCAAAATGTATTGTATAAAAAATTGAAAAGTGAATAAATTCTCCCATGCATCATGCATCACACCCCACCCCCCAACTTCATACATTTGTTAAGATTTCATGTTTGGAAAATAATATATAAATAGATATTCATAGACTCAAAGAACATTCTGGTAGTCTGAGTGAAAAGGTGAAAGACATTTGAATGTTATGTCTCATGAGGAGTAAGTCAAGGTGTATTTATTGTGGGCTGATCTATAGCCTTACACTCACCTCAAAGATGCTCAAGGCTCACATGGCAGCCTTGGAGCATATTGGCTTTGTGGCTCCAACTCCAGAGAAGAGAGTCTGCTCTGCATCTAACACTCCATTCATAAAACTTTTTGCATTAAATATCCCACTCCAGCCAATACTTGAGTTTCTCTTCTTAGTACAGCACAGTCCTGCTTCCACTGTTTGCTATTCCAGCTTCAGGTTGAACATTCTCAATGTCTGACTTTGTTAGGGGTTATCATTATTTCACTTGTTTTTGTTGAGGCACCTATGATTTTTTTTTCTGGTAGAAAAAATTGTCTTTCTGAATTACAAAGAGAATTCATAAGCAGCATTTATTATTGTTGGTGGTGCTGGAGAGGTGGGACAGAAGGGAAGACTTATTTTTAGGGACATTTTAGGTAACCCTTCCTTTTCCGGGACGCCCCCCAGTTAGTTAGAACTTTCACCACCTGTGATTGGAATAGGGAGGAGCATTATGGGATAGTAGACAGGATTCAATCTTCCTAACTCTAATATGATTGGATCAGTAGAACAGGCTTTTGTTGAGTGGGTCCCACTAGGCAGCTATGAGCCTCTGTTATGAGGAGAATAGGAGAGCAACAATGAGGAAACACATGGACCCATTGTCAGAGAGCTCACAGTCAGAAAATAGGGTGTCCATTTCTTTATAATAAAAGCCTCCATTTCAGGCAGATAGCAAACCCTTCTGTAAGGACAGGATTAGAGTAAGATTTGAAGCTCAATAGACCAAACAGTGACACAGAAAATGATGGACAAATGGTTTTGAAGGAAACTTGTCATCTTAAGTATTATGTACTGCTCTGAGCCAAATAAATTCAGAAAGGAACAACTGGGTGGGTTTCATTCTACTTCTATAAATAGGGTAAGGAGAAGAGAAAAATGAAAATCACATTACTGAAATTTGTCCTTCTGACCCTCTGCCTCCACCTGTGCTTTCTCAAAGGTGGAATGATAACATTCAATCTGCTTGGCAATCTGCTCTGAACTTAATGAAATTTTCATATAACTAAGTCTCTATGCTGTCATTTTACTGGGTGCAGAGTGGTTTAATTTACATGCAGTGTGGTTTAATTATCCTAAAAAACCTATGAAAAGCATCTGCATATGTTTCTGAACTTTACTTATTATATCTATTATCTCATATCTATGTGTGCCTTTATTGAGTTAGAAGTAATTTCTAGACATTACTTTGCTGAATAATATACTTTATGCAGATTACCAAATCAATAAGTTGTCTGTGGTGATTTGTATTCTGGATAATGCTCATCACTAGGCTACACTGGAATTATCTCTTCACAGCATGTCGTAGGTACGCTATCCCTGTGAATTACTACTGATTTCAAAGGACTCACTTGAACAAACCCAAATGTGTGGCATAGACTTCCCTCCCATAGCAATGGATCATACAAGAAGGATGAGACAAAGATGGGAAAGTGTGTTCCCATGAGTAGCATGGGAAAGTGATGACACTTAATGTCACTGAATAATATCAGGCTTTTAATCGCTCCCTTAATGTAGGAAGAATATGTCATCCATGGGAACTGTAATGACACACACGGAGAAAACAAGATGGAAGGGAAGGATGAACAGAAGACTCAGTAAGAAAGCATCACATCCTTTAAATTACTTAAACGGAGCAAAAACATTTATCTTGTATTTTCACACAAAATGAAGTCTCTTTCCCTCTCTGGTCCCTGGGTGCTGGCTCAATGGTAGGACTCCGGTAGCGATGGAACAGCGGGATTCTGGGTCTTGCTTAGTGCCTTAAAACTCTTTGAACAAATTTGAACAAGTCAATTAAGTTTCCCATCTGGAACCGGATACAAAGGCTTGCCAGGTCCACCTCACACAATGTTACAATTCCCAGTGAAGGTTGTTATTAAATTAAGGGGTTGTGATTAAGACCAACTGGCATGACTGTCTGGGCTTGGTTCCCCTCCAGAAATGATTAATGCTAAACTTGTTTAATTAGTTTTTCTTTCAGTGATTTGAAAGGCTATTTTCATGAGGATGTTGGACCATGATTATACTTGGCTGTGAGTATTGATGTCAGGACTGTGACAAACTCACTTTTGTAGGTCCGAAGTATCACCCTTTAGAACTACCCGGAAAAATCAAGATTGTGAAAAGAAATGCTGAGCCAATACAGTCAAGAATGAAAAGACAGGATGTTTTCACTATACCAGGAGGGATCGTGGGTTAGGCGAGACTGGGCTACCTTTTTAAAAAATTTATTTATTATTATATGTAAGAACACACCAGAAGATGGTGTCAGATTTCATTACAGATGGTTGTGAACCACCATGTGGTTGCTGGGATTTGAACTCAGAACCTTCGAAGGAGCAGTCAGTGCTCTTAAACTCTGAGCCATCTCTCCAGCCCCGAGACTGGGCTATTTTTAAATCAGAAATAATTCTCGGTTTGTTTGTTTGTTTGTAGCTATCTCTGTGGCCTATCCAGCTATATAAGCAATGGAGATAAGTAAAATCTGTAAGAATTTTAAATATAGTCACGTGCTTGGAATTTTTTTCCCTAAAGCTTCTAATATCAGAATTAACAAGAGTACCTGCCCTTTCCATGAAACAATCAATGATTAGGAGAAACAGGAGTCTCAGGACTAGTGAAGGACTTAGGATATGAGATAGGAGAGCTGGGATCAGTGCTAAAACAAGAAATCGTGGGCAGAGCAGGAGATGGGCACTTAGACTTTTTAATTCCTGACTACATTTTTCAGTGGTTATGTTGCTGTTGGTTTTTTTTTTTTTGTTCTCCATTTATAGGCAAAGAAACCAGGGCTTAAAGAAGAGTTGAGTCAAACAACCCTGAGATTTCACCTGACACCAGTCAGAATGGCTAAGATCAAAAACTCGGGAGAAAGCAGGTGCTGTTGAGGATGTGGAGAAAGAGGAACACTTCTCCACTGCCAGTGGGATTGCAAGCTGGTAAAACCACTCTAGAAATCAGTTTGGGGGGTTCCTCTGAAAACTTGGCATAATGCTACTGGGGGACCCTGTTATACCACTCCTGGGCATATACCAAGAGGATTCTCCAGCATGTAATAAGGACACATGCTCCACTATGTTCACAGCAGGCCTATTTATAATAGCCAGAAGCTGGAAAGAACCAAGATTTACCTCAATAGAGGAATGGATACAGAAAATGTAGCATATTTACACAATGGAATACTACTTAGCTATTAAAAACAATGCATTCATGAAATTCTTAGGCAAATGGGTGGAACTGGAAAATTTCATCCTGAGTTAGGTAACAAAAGAACACACATGGTATGCACTCACTGATAAGTGGATATTAGCCCAGAAGCTTGGAATACCCAAGACACAATTCACATATCAAATGATGCCCAAGGAGAAGGAAGACCAAAGTATGAATACTCTGGTATTTCTTAGAAGGAGGAACAAAATACCCATAGATGTAGAAACAGAGACAAAGTGTAGATCAGAGTCTGAAGAAAAGAGACTGCCCCACCTAAGAATTCATCCCATATATAGTTACAAAACCTAGACACTATTGATGCCTACAAGTGCTTGCTGACTGGAGCCAGATATAGCTGTCACCTGGGAGGCTCTGCTAGTGCATGACAAATACAGAGCGGGGCACTCTCAGCCAGCCATTGAACTGAGCACAGGGTCCCTAAAGGGGGAACTAGAGAAAGGATCCAAGGAGCTGAAGGGGTGTGCAGTGACATAGGAGGAACAACAATATGAGCCACCCAGTACCCCCAGAGCTCCCAGGGACAAAACCATCAACCACAGAGTGCACATGGAGTTATGCATGGTTCCAGATGCATAGGCAGCAGAGGATGGCTTTGATGGACATCAAAGGGAGGAGAGGTCCTTGGTCCTGGAAAGGCTCGATGCAGCAATATGGGGAAATGCTGGGACAGGTTGACTGGGGAACGGGGGAGGGGAGATGGGTTATGAGACCTTTGGGTGGGGGGAACCAGGAAAGGGGACAACATTTGAAAATTAAATAAAGAATATATCTAAAAAAAGGAGCAACTGGGATAAATGTCATAAGAGAGTATATCATAGTAAATCTTGATCTATAATTTCATAATAATGACATGGAAAGGTCTGAGAAAGGATGTACTTGTGAAGAACATTAAGCCAAACACAATTACAGTTCAGGATTATTTGTTTCTAAAAAGAAATAAGAAAGAAGAACAGGTTTTTCCATTTTTGAAACAGGGTCTTGCTAGCTTTGAACTTGTCATTCTCCTTGACAGAATACTAGAATTATAGACATATGCCACTTGGCTCATGAACCTTTCACAGGTGTTTACACACAATCTACAGTAGGGTCCAAAGTAGGGCTTTCTGTGCTCTTTCACCAAACATAAAATTTGTCTACCTGAATCTATAAGTATTAAAAGAATGATTCACCAATAATCAAGAAATAGATGAACAGTACCAGGGTTTCAAATAAAAGCACTAACATTCTTGAGGGCCATAGAGTAGCATCATAACAACAACATTTCTTTGGTGTGCACTGATTGTCAAGTGCAAATCTAAACACTTCATACATTGTTTAAACAAAATGGAGCATGCACAGCTGCCAGAGCAGAGTTTAAGTTTTTGCAATGACTTGAGGTTCATTTCTCATTCACCCTATAAGTCTCCCAATTTTTGTGTTACCTTTTACTGCCTGGCAGATGTGAAGAGATATAAAATCACACATTAAATGGCTCACCTACAAACGCTAGGCCAGATGCAATAGGACATAAACAGTCACCAAGCTGTAGCTGGTTTCAGGGAGCAGCTATTCCTTTCAGGCACAATCAGAAATAACAGGTCATTACAGGAACACTTTCCAGACATGTCTCATGCCCTTTACCTCCATCAAGCTTACAGTACCAGAAAGAAGGCTCAGTGAGATTAAAGGGCATATTGTAAGTTATAGTCAATAGGATACAGCATGACCTATACCCTGGGAATTTATACTTCTTTCATTGTTTACTTTTAATTAACAAATAGTTTAGATGTAGTATTGGTGTTAATTTTTTGAAGGTCTGTGCTTAAATTTATTTGTCTCTAGCTGTGTTTCCTTGAGAGAATTTTAATTAATGCTTCTGTTTCAATGGTTTTATGGGTCTATTTAAATTATATATACTTTGCCTTGATTACATTTTGGTAGGCTGTATACATTTAAAAATTCATCCTTTATCTCAAAATTTACACTTAATAAAAATTTAAGTATGTCCTCATGATTCTCTAGATTTCCTCAGTATCTGTTGTAATGTCTCCCTTTTCATCTTTAATTTTATTAATTGAGAACTCTTTTCTTTTTCTGTTGATTTGGCTTGTTAATATTTTGAAAGAACAAATTCTTCCTTTTATCTATCCTGTTTAGTTTTCATTTTTTTTTAAATTTTTTTTATTTTCTATATTCTATGTTTACATTCCAAAGGCTTTCCCCTTTCCCAGTTCCCACCCACCATAGTTCCCATAGTTCCTCTCCCTCCCAACTGTTTCCCAATCATTCCCCCTCCCCCCTCGGTTTCTTTACTAAACTGGATGCATTATTTAGTTACTTTTATCCCTTATTTTGATGATCTCTTCCTATCTTCTCTTAGAGTATTGCTTATTTTGGTTTTTCAAAGCTTTCAGGTGTATCATTACTTTATTCTTCACAGATTCCTCCAATTTGATAGGCGTTTAGTGATGAAAATTTACCTCTGAGGACCGTCTTCATTGTGTCTCACATATTTTAGTATCCTATATTACATTTTAATTCTATCCTAAGCTATTTTAAATTCCCACCTTGATTTCTTCTCTGACTCTACTCTCATTCAGTAATGTGATATTTAAGTTCTATGAATTTGTTTGAGTATGTATGTATGATGAGTATGTATTGTATGAGCATGTATTAGTTTGTAATAGCTATAGTTTCAATTGCTATTGGTAAACAGGTTATATCACTGATATAAGATAGAAATGGGATTTTATTTCAATTTTGGTGTATTTATTGAGAGTTGATTTGTGTTCTAATATATGCTTAACTTGGAAATGTTCTATGGAATGTCTTCAGATATATCATCATCATCCATCATACTATATGTCACTTATCATATATCATATATTTATTAAATATCTTGTCTTATTTTGTGGATATTAGCCAAAAAAGTACAGAATACCCAGAATATAATCCAAAGAACTCAAGATTAACAAGCAGAAGGGCCCAAGTAAGGATGCTTCAATCCCATTTTAGAGGGAAAAGAAAGCAATCACAGGGAAGGAAAAGGGGATCTGGGTGGGAGATGAGAGGGGGAGCAGAGGGAAGAGGGGGAACCTGCCATCCCCACCACTGGTGTCACAGCACCTACCCACCTGCTGCCCATTGCAGGCAGCTGCCCTGTATTGTCCACAGCATTGGCACTGCAACAGTAGGGATGCGACCTGAGACCCTGGCTATCTGCCTTGTGTGGGCTTGCCTTATAAAAGCTGTAAAACTTTGGAGGTTTTCACCTGGACCAGAGACCCAGGAAACTACCACCACAATCACCACCACCATAACCACCCCATCTGAGGAGGATGACAGTGATGAGTTGGAGAAATGGCTCAGTACTTAGGAGCACTTGTTTTTCTTGCAAAGGAGCTGAGCTCAAGTACCAGCGCATGCACAGTGACTCCCAACTGTCCATAACTGCAGTCCAGAAGATCTAAGTCTCATCTTGGTCCTCCATGGGCACCAGGTATGCACATTGTATATAGATGTCTGTCTGTATTGGAGGCTTTCCACAGAGACCTTTAACCAAGCCCAGCAGGAAGGTCCAAGCGAAAGAGAAAGGGCAGAGCAGGGAGGGGATGTGCCCACACTGCAGCTGCCAAAGCTCTGTTGCCACTGCCCTGGCAATCGCTGTTGCTCTGAGACACTGCACTGGCTGGGTTGAGCCAAATCAAGCATAGCTGAGATAGCAGGGTCTGGTTAGTGAGCAGAGTGCTGAGTTACTTCTGGTAGTGGAATACTTTGGGAGAGCATTCTCTTCCCAGGCAGCGTTACAGCTCTTGTGACAGATGCTTTCAGACTATGGAGTAATTCTCTCACACACTTTTATTCCTTCTGGATAGGATGTTATAAATAATTCTTGGGTGGGTTGGGTCTGACAGGTGCTTCTTCCTGGCTTGACCTGAGATGCCTCATCTACATGAGGAGGGACTTGTGGGAGCTGCCCCTACATTATTGATGGCCACAATTCTCTCCACAGGGGGTTCTGGGTATGTGACAGAGGCCTGGATTTGGGGACAGGGGCCTGGATTTGGGAACAGGTGAAGCTCCTACTGTCCTTTCTGGATCCCCTAGACTTCTAACCATAGATACATATTGGGGAATAGTTAGGGGGGAGAGGACTTATGGGACATATGGTGGGGGGGGAAGTGGGAAAGGGGAAAGCCTTTGGAATGTAAACAAAGAATATAGAAAATAAAGAAAAAAAAGAAAAAGAAAGAAAAAAATTATCATCTTAATCTCTACCTATTTAAGAACATCTTGACCCTAGTGTGTAGATTAATAAGAATTGACAAAAATACTTTAGGTATAATTTTTCTGAATACCCACATTATAGATTCAGGTTCAACAGGAGTAAGTTAAAGCAAATAGACGATATTGTTGGTGTCCTTTAGAGCACAGCGTTTTGTATATCTTGACTTTGGATATCTAATGGCAAATACTATCTATGTCTTTGATATGGTTAGTTTCTCAAATATGGGTTCCAGATATGAGTTTCAATTTCTAGAATGGTACTTAAACCCAATCAGAAAGCAGTTAGTTAATCTCACTGGTAGATATGTTTTATCAAGTCAATTGTTATTGTAACATACAAGGTAGACAACTGGGTAAGATTGGTAACTTACCCAACTACTTTTCCCCACAGAAAAATTTCCTATTACCTTCCAGCACCATGAAAGCTATCAAGTAGGAATTGATTTCTCCAAGTTCTATCACTGAAGTATGTGTGACAACTAGTGGTAATGGCCTTTTGGAACTCTATTTGAAAACCTACTACTTTGGAAGCTGCCTAAAATATATAGTATATGAAAAGTATTTAAGTTATATAGTCATATAATAGGGCTAGAAGCTGGCTAAAATATATAGTATATGAAAAGGTTTTAAGTTCTGTAACCATATAATAGGGCAGACAGCGCTCAAGATAGATATCTTAAGCATTTAAATAAAAACCCAGAAGCAGGAATGTGTTAGTTATATCTTAAGTCTTTTGCTAAATCGGCTCCATAAACCTCTTCAAACACTATAGATTACTTCCAATACAATTTATCAATCTCCACAACCTGACAATAGGTTGTATTAATGAAGACACCACTTATACAGGCAACTGATCAAGGAAAAGAAATCAAGCTTATGCTTAAATAGAAACTTTGCCCCAAATGACTAGTGTTCATGGTGCTTGAAAATACTTTGCATTGTACTAGAGGAAAAAGTAACTCAGTATCAGTCAGGTATTAATTCTGAAACATGTAACAGTGATTGACTTGCAAGATAGACTGATGCAACAATGACATGAATGCTATGGGTGTAACCATCTACCTTAATACTTGGATCTAAGCCCATGTTTCATCTTTCAGATGGACAATGTGATATGACTTAGGAAGATTAATGTATTCAACACTAAAGGATATATCTTTATTAAAACCTTCCCGTTAAGACTCATTGAAGAGGGGGTGAGAACATTATAAGAGCCAGAGATGGTAGGTAATTCCTAAGTAAACAGTCTTTCATATACAGCAGGGCTGTAGGATCCTTGTTCACACCAACTTAAGCTTTCTACATACAATGAGCTATGTGGATGTTGTCCTCAACAGTGGGGCCCTGCTGTCATTTTCAGAGAACAATTTTCTAGCCAAGCATCAGGCTGAGTTGTTTAGTGATTTCCACAGGACACCAAGTTCAACTTAATGCAACTCATTCCCACCATTGGGAACCTTGACTGGTTACAAAAGATGGCTAGCAGACTCTATCCTCCCTCACTAGGAGTATTCACTAGTGTCACCCTCACAGAGTCAAGAAAGTTCCTACTGCATTAGGTTTTCACACTGCCCTACACACACCTCCTAACTCCATGTATCTCTTTCAACATATTCTCCAAGTCCTTATTCAATATATAACATTAGTTCTGGTCCTTGGTTGACAGAAGATGAATTTGGAATATTAAGACATTATTCATCCATACAATAATGAAACCTTACTGACTGCAGCAATATGGATGAACCTGAAGACCATTACACCAAGTGAAATAAGGATCCTATTAACTGGGGACCAAGTGTTCAAATATCTGAGCCTATGGTAAATGGCTCAATGACACTTCCCTATGTTATCCAGCATGATTGAGTCATTTCATGATAAATGCATACTCATTATATTAGGTACACCATAAACATATACAATTTGTCAAGTAAACTAAAATAATGAATAAGGAAAATGATTTTGATTTTACATATAAATTTTAATATACTAGTCTTGTTACTAACCTAACAAACCCTAAGTTTTAGAATAATTTTAGTTTATAGATAGGCTGCAAATAAAATATTGATATTTTACATCTATCTTCTTTTGAGTAAAAAAAAAACCAATCAAATAAATTACTGTCAAGGAAAAAGCAGAGATGCTTCAAGTAGCAGTGTTTTTGACTTCTTTATTTTTTAAGTATATGAATATTTTATTGACATATATGTCTGTGTGTGGGACAGCGGACATGAGAGGAAGCCCGGTAAGGTCAATCTATGACTAGAAGTCCAGGGGACCCAGAAGGGATGGTTAGGAGCTTCACCTGCTCTCATATCCAGGCCCCTGTCACATACCCATAGTCCCCCATGGAGAGAATTGTGGTCATCAATAATGTAGGGGCAGCTCCCACAAGTCCCTCCTCATGTAGATGAGGCATCTTAGGTCAAGCCAGTAAGAAGCACCTGCTGTCAGACCCAAACCATCCAAGAATTATAAGATCCTATCCAGAAGGAAAAAAGTGTGTGTGAGAATTACTCCATAGTCTGAGAGCATCTGTCACAAGAACTGTAACACTGCCTGGGAAGAGAATTCTCTCCCAAAGTTTTCCACTACTAGAAGCTCCACTGCACTCTGCTCACTAACAAGACCATGCTATCTCAGCTATGCTTGGCTTGGCTCAACCCAGCCAGTGCAGTGTCTCTGAGCAACAGTGGCTTCCAGGGCAGTGTCAACAGAGCGTTGTCAGCTGCAGTGGTGGGCACTTCCCTTCCCTGCTCTGCCCTTTCACTGGGCCAGGTCAGAGGTCTCTGCAGATAGTTTCTAGTACACAGACCAACATCTGTGTACCATGTGCATACCTGGTGCCCATGGAGGACTAAGATGAGAATTAGATCTTCTGGAACTACAGTTATGGAGTCACTGTGGACAGTTGAGAGTCACTCATGCATGTGCTGGTACTTGAGCTCAGCT
Source organism: Apodemus agrarius (assembly GCA_964023405.1). NCBI lineage: Eukaryota > Metazoa > Chordata > Mammalia > Rodentia > Muridae > Apodemus > Apodemus agrarius. The sequence goes on along the minus strand of OZ030005.1, from coordinate 52,506,842 downwards.
CCTTTGCAAGAAAAACAAGTGCTCCTAAGTACGGAGCCATCTCTCCAACTCATCACTATCATCTTCCTCAGATATGATGGTTATGGTGGTGGTGATGGTGGTGGTAGTTTCCTGGATCTCTGGTCCAGCAGGAAACCTCCAAAATTTTACAGCTCTCAGAAGGCAAGTCTGCACAGGTCATGTAGTCAGGGCATCAGGTTTCGTCCCTACTGTTGTAGTGTCAATGCTGGTGGCAGTGGAAAATGTAGGGCAGCTGCTTGCAATGGGAGGCTGGTGGGCTGAGCTGTGGCACTAGTGGCAAGGATGGTGGGGGCATGAGCCCAGCCTGCAAGGTGGGTCAAAGGCCCAGTGATGAATTGTTGAGAAGAGAAAACTCCTCCCCAAAATGTTACAGCTCCGTAAAACAGCCGCTCTTAGATGATTATTGGTGAAATGACTTATGCACTTTATTCCATGTAGATAAGGACTGTATAAACATTGAAGGGTATGGTGGGACCCAGGGGTAAGAATGCTTCCCATTTGCTTAGTGTGAAGGATTTACGTGTTTTCCCTATGTGATTGTCATGACTCCTTAAGTGGGTTGTCATGGTTACAAGTCCCAGAACAGGTAGTTTGGCAGGTAGTTTGCCCCATGCCTACTATACTCAATTCTGAGTTTCATGGTGTCAAGGTTCACTCAACCTTACTATTTCTTCTGTCTGGTCTCACGGTCCACTTGCCCCAAACACCATTAGTTGCTTACATTAGTGTCATTTTCCTGTTCTGGTAGTGGATTCTGTACTGTATTTAATTCTATTGTTTCCTCTATTCCAGGGCACTTTCTAGTGTTTTCTTTTGTGTTGCAAAGTTGGCAGTTTTAAGGAATACCGATACATTCTTGCTATCTAGAGACACTCAACTTGTGGTTCTGTGATTTATTTGTATATAATTAGAATGGAGTTCTGAGTTCTGGAAATTGGTTCCCAGAGATAAATTTTCTTCTACATCATGTAATATTAACGACACAGAGCACCTACATGGCTTGTTGCTGCTGTTGTTATGCTAGGTCCTTTGGTTCTGTTTTGCTTGCCAAGTATATTCACTGTGAATATTTTTTCCCATTTCAATGTTGTACAATTTTGATGTGAATTGCTAAGTCCACCTCACACTCAGCACATTCATGTAGCTCCAGGGATATGCCTGGGAGAAGAGAATCTACCTATCAGCACCTACTTTTCTACATTATATATATATATATATATATATATATATATATATATACACACACACACACACACACACACACACACATATATATATATCCCCGAATTAATCATCTCTGCCATTATACTGTCTTTTTATATCTTTACCTTGCTAAGATTGGAACCATGAATGTTCTGCCCCCCACATCTGCTACATGCTTGTGGAGGATATAGTATTGTTTAGCATTTTTAAATAAAACCATTTGTCTTGAGGTTGCCAGAGCTATAGGGAGATGCCACTTTTCTGCCAGGTCCTTTGACTATTATCCTATACCCAAACTCTCTCCTACAACATTCAACCTTGAAGGACTCTCAGATCAGGACGCTTTCCTCTCTTGCCTTTTCTCTTTTCTTTGTGGGTATAGATTCCAAAAACATTGTTTAATACTTTCATGAATGTTAATCCCTTTACTGCCGTTTTAACATCAATATCCTAGTAGTAGTACAACAAACAAGTAAATAATTTCTGTCAATGCCTTAGCTTCTTGAACTCAAGCTGTAGGAGAGCATAAACTCCGAGAACTTTTGAGCCCCCTCTCTAATGCTTACTGAGCACGGAAGGTGTCACACAACTACAAAGCATCTTTTCTATGGACCAATGTTTAATTTCTGGGTGACAATTCCAAAGCCCTTTGTCTGTAAGGCAACAAAAACCTGTCAGAGAGCACTCATGGTCTGTGTTTCCAGTTTACATTTCTCTCCCATATGGCAACCTTAGGAATTTTTTTTTACTTAGTTGGAAGTTTTACTACATATTTAAAAATATGTTTGTTATAGAATTTGGCATTTATGAAGCTTCTTTTCTAAAGGTGACCTGGTCATTTTGTAAGATCCGAAAGAAAAACCGGGGTACTTCTGTACCCCCATGCCTCAGAAACCGGCACCCCAAACACTCACGAGAGACAGACCTGATGCAATTTCGCAAGAGGGTTTTAATATCCAGAGCTCTGGGGGGCTACAGCTTCCCCAGCAGAGTAAAGAAGCAAAACCTGCCGAGAACTGGCTTGTCTTGCCTTTTATAGACTTATAACAGAACCCGCCTACCACAAGCTTCTAAGCCAATCAGTTCAATCCATCCGAACTTGCGCTCTCTGACAACCTACCAGCCTCTCACAGAGGCCAGAAGAACTAGTTAAGTCATTTCCGCTTACGTGGCCGCCATGCAGTGTCGCGCCCACCCTCCCCCACTGGCCTTGCAGATTCAAGTGCCCCCCACGTGCCCAGGCATGGGGGATTCCTAGCTTATAACCTTATCCTTTCATTCCCCACTTCCTGTCTTGTTAATAGTTCTAACCTTAGAACTAGGAGAATTAAAGGTCAGCCTCTTCTTGTCTCAAAAGGCTCTTATACTGCTGCCTAAGTACATAATCTGGACCGCGCACACCTGGTCCCTGATGAAGGCAACTAATCTATTGACTGTATAAGTCTAACTAAGAAACAGGAGCATTATCATTAGGGGTCCTATCAGGGCAGAAAACAGGGTGGTCAAGAGTACAAGATAAGGGTCTTTTCACTGAGTCTTAAAGTTTCCCGCGTGGTGGCATCTAATGTAGACCATATCTCCGACTTGGAAGCGATGTGGGACTTGTGGATCTCCTCCTGAGTAGGCCTCCGGGACCTCGATGCCTTATCCATTGGAGTGCCTCGAGCCTAGAGTGCAAAGGGCCAGTCTCTGTGATCAATTTGGTGAGGATCTCTTTTACCAGGGTTCCAGCAACTGTTTCTGAAGCCTTCTTTGACAGATCCAGTAACCTGTCTGGAAGCAGCGAGGAGTCTCTGACATGCCTAGAGCATTAAAGCGAACAGTTTGAGCCAAATCTCATGTTGTGCTACACCTTTCGGGAGGACCCAGTAGATGACAAAGAAATTGGGGTAACAAAGAGGATTAAAATGGCAAGGACTATTCAGAAACAAGGGGAGAGGCACCACCCAGCCTAAACCAGTCTCCAAGGTCAATTTAGTTAAGGTCTCTCATAGAGTTTTGTTTATTTTCTCTAGCTGTCTTGAGCCCTGGGGACAGTACATCCAATAACATTTCCAATTAGTCCCCAATATCTGTTAATTTCTGACTTACCTTAGAAACAAAAACAGAACCATTGTCTAATCCAATTACCTTGGGCACTCTGAAACTCGGGAAAATTTCTTTTAACCCTGGCTGCTGTTTCCTGCCTGCTAGGGGAAGTCTCAATCTATCTAGATTAACTATCTACAAGTGCTAGAAGATATTCATAACCATACTTTCCTGCCTTATCTTTTATAAAACCTCTATATACTCTAGGTTGTTCTCTTCTAGGTCTTCTGCCTTATTTACTCTTTGCTGCATAAGCATTCACTCGCTGGCATACCTTACACTGTTTTATTGATCCCTCAAATGAGTTCATGTGTGCATTTGCCCTGGCGAGTCCTTGGCTTACTTTCTGGGGAGTATGATTCTCCCTTCTGTGTGCACCTTTCCTTGGTAATAGTTGGTCAGATGGCTATCAATCTCAGTCCTTCTTTTCTTCAGCATATGTTAAGTGAGGCTATCTCACTTTGTCCCATTTGTCAGTGGATGCCTCTCGCAGAACCACAACAAGTATAGGCTCCTGTATATCTATCCTTGGAGCCATTTGCTCTGCCAGGCTATTGCCCACTGAGTCTTTTCCCCTTTGACATCCTGGGCAGAGGGTGGTACTCACGGTTGTTGGCTTCATTAGGGCATCTAAGAGGTCCAAGATTTCATGTTGGTTTTCTCTGATGTGAGCAGTCCTTTTGGCATATACACCTGTGGACGTGGGCTGTGGCAAAGGCATACCTGTTACCCATGTGGATGTTGATTTTCTTGCTGTCTCCAAGTTCCGAGATCTTGGTAAGGGCCATTAGCTCCACTTTCTGCGTTGACATGCCAGGGGGTAAAGATTCTTCTACCCAGATGCCGTTTGTGCTGCCCACCATAGCAGCACCTGCTTGTCCCTGTCCTTCATGGAGAAAATTGCTCTTGTCTGTAGCAACTTTCAGCAGGGGTCAGTCTCTCTTTTTGGGCCAGTTGCTTCAGCCCTTTGGACAGTAAATATATCTGTCCTCCCCACCATTTTGGAGAGTATGCCTTGCTCCAACAGTTAGGAACATCCTGGGGTGACCTTAAATGAATGGGTTACCCATCCCATCCCTAGGTCCATTGTTCTTCGGGTAGTCCATGAACATATTTTGGTGCCAGTGGCTTCTTGGACCCTAGATCTTTTCTTGGAAACAGGGCCATTGGGTTGGAAGACCGTGTGTTAAGCCCCCGTGTCCATCAAGAACTGAGTGGGTTTCTCTTTCCCTCTCAGTTATCCAGGGTTGGGGGAGGTGGTCAGAACACCCATCTCCCCTAGTCATTGTCTTTATCCAGGGATAACACCTTTGCCATTTGGGGCCACTTCTCCCAAGACCTGTGAGTTCTTGCTCCCAGCTTGTTAGGGCACACTCTGGCTTAGTGGCCTCTCCATATAGTATGCACATTGATTCCTTTCTGCCTTTTAGCCAGGATTTTCTGTAGCTTCCTTCTCTCATTTTTTCTTCCTACTTTCTCTCCCTGTCTCAGCAAACTATACTAAATCTCTCTATAGACTTTTCTAACAACCTTCACCACCAAATCTCTCTACAGACCTTCTAAATAACTTGTACCAAATCCCTCTACATACTTTCTCAGCAAACTAAAATCCTTCTAGTCTGGGGTGTATAGCAAAATGCTTCTGAGCTACACTAGAAAGGCTGCCAGTGACTCCTCTGGTCCCTGCTTCACATACCTTTGCCAAATCTGTGGGCTATCATGCCCTCAAGACCTGCCAGTGGAGTCTGGTGTTGGTCCTTCAGGTGCCTCTTACCTTTCGTCTGAGGGGGTATTCTTTTCTGGCTTCCTGTATTACAAATAAAACAGTCTCAAAGAGATTAATCAGTCTCTTGGGAAATATGTCTTTAGTGAGGGTGTCACCGTGAATCAGGATAGGTGGTTTCAGATCTTCTGCTCCATTCTGTGGTCTTCTCTAAATATAAATTGAGCATAACATCCAATCTCTGTCAAACAGAACCCTTGTCACCTTTACTATCTTGAAAGACTATAAGAATTAACACCTGACTCATGTTTTGGCTATAAATTTTATATCACGTGAAAATCATTTCTGTAAACCTTTATCAGCTTTCAAGATTAAAGAGCCTGAGCTGACTATGAGACTAACAGTTTTTATCCCCGTCAGAAATCCAAGAGTGACCATTAACTGAAAATATATAGAAAGCTTAACACACCTTTTAAGAATTAGCCAAATGATAGAGATTGCTAAATACCTGAACAGTTTATACTTTAAAATGTTGAAACATTGATCTTCAGCCTTCTGGCACTAGAACATCTGACAGACTTAAAGAATCAGGAATTATTAAGTCATATAATAATCTATAGACACATTGAGTTTGTAAATGAAGAGAGGCAATCTCGTTGCTCTCTCTCTCTCTCTCTCTCTCTCTCTCTCTCTCTCTCTCTCTCTCCATAACAGAAGCAACTCTAATTAAAACATTGAAAACACCCTAATAATAAACTCAGAGCCTTATATTTTTGTATGGCCCCAAACTCATAGGCTTAAACATTTCAGATCTATAATAATAACAGCAAGAAAGGACTGGGTGTAAATCCTGCATGTTTACATTTTTAGTATTTATACCAGTGAAAACCTTGATTTTGTATCAAAATAAAATCGGTATCAAATAAGAATTTATGCCTTGAACATAATATAATTCTCAAAACAAGCTTTTAGTATTACTGGGACAGATTTTTTTTGCTTAATGTTTCAGAATCTAGTCTTCTAGAGGTCCCCCTTATTTTTGACCTCTTCCCCAGAGAAACAATAAAGCCACAGCTTAACAGTATATCTATTATAATAATTTAAACAATTTAAAATAAATGAAATAAGCCATCTGTAACTTAAATTCAGAATTCCTACATCCGCCACTTTGAGTGTCTTGTTAGAAATTATTTCCCCCACTAGGGGGCCTCACAGCTTAAATATTTTGTCTCTTGTTCTAACATGGCGGGCTTGAGTCACGGGACCCGATCTTGCCGCCAGACCCTAACATGGCGGGCCTGAGTCACACGACCTGATCTTGGCGCGAAAAACCTCAAAATGGCGGGCCTGAGTCACGCGACCTGATCTTGCCGCCAGACCCTAACATGGCGGGCCTGAGTCACGCGACCCGATCTTGCCGCCAGACCCTAACATGGCGGGCCTGAGTCATGGGGCCCGATCTTGCCGCCACAGAGCCCACCATGGCGGTCCTTTCAGTCGGTCTAAACTCTTAACAAAATTATCAGTCGGTCTAAATCCCTATGCGTCAGTCATCTAAGTCTGAGAACACAAGACTATATAAAACACAAACAACGAAAACACAAGACTACAAAACAGAAACAATCACCACATAGACAACCTGACGCTGCCACCATCAGGCATCTCAGTTCAAGACAGTTTGCCTCTAGACAACGCAGTTTCAGATACCGAATATTCCTGCCAGTTGCAGGAAACAAATACAGAGAAGAGAAGAACCCTATTCGGCCTTCTCCAGCTTCCTCCAGACCCCCGAGGTTTCGATTGCCAGGCGGAACTCTCCGCCCCAGTCAGGCTTTTGACAAAACAGTGAAACAAACAGAAAACAGAACCAGATCAGAAAACCAGACGGCCGGGAGGGCATGTAAGTTCTCCAATTTAGAACTACCTTATCCTCCCGACACCCAGATGGGAACTTCCCAGGCGTCCCTGGATTTCCCCCACTCAGGGACGTCTCCCCGAGTTACAGCTTGTGGCCTCCACTAGCACGTCTGCCTATACCACGGGCTCCTGGCCATCACGGTCCGAGGAGACAGCTGCATATCTAAAAGCGCGCGTCTCATCAGATTCAGATCCCAAGAACAGAACAGAACACTCAGGACGAACGAACAACATCACATCGGCCGGCCAGCGCACACACACACTTCAGAAGGGGTCCCCTTACCTCCAAGTTGTTTCTCGAGTGTGTAGGGGTGTCCGCATTTCCCGGCCAACGCACCAACTGTAAGATCCGAAAGAAAAACCGGGGTACTTCTGTACCCCCATGCCTCAGAAACCGGCACCCCAAACACTCACGAGAGACAGACCTGATGCAATTTCGCAAGAGGGTTTTAATATCCAGAGCTCTGGGGGGCTACAGCTTCCCCAGCAGAGTAAAGAAGCAAAACCCGCCGAGAACTGGCTTGTCTTGCCTTTTATAGACTTATAACAGAACCCGCCTACCACAAGCTTCTAAGCCAATCAGTTCAATCCATCCGAACTTGCGCTCTCTGACAACCTACCAGCCTCTCACAGAGGCCAGAAGAACTAGTTAAGTCATTTCCGCTTACGTGGCCACCATGCAGTGTCGCGCCCACCCTCCCCCACTGGCCTTGTGGATTCAAGTGCCCCCCACGTGCCCAGGCATGGGGGATTCCTAGCTTATAACCTTATCCTTTCATTTTCTTATGCTTGGATTAAACATCCCCTTATGAATGATGAAAACATTTGTTCAAACAGTTTCATATCACTACATTTTTCTTTCTTTCTTTCTTTCTTTCTTTCTTTCTTTTTTCTTTCTTTCCTTTATTTTATTTTACTGAATATCGTCTTCATTTACATTGCCAATGGTAAAACCTTTCCTGATATCCCCCTCCCCTAAGACCCCCCAACCCCTCCCCCTCCTTCTTCCCAGCCTCCATGTATATGCCTCTCCACATTCCCTCCTCCCCGCACCCCCCACCATGAGGTTTCCCTTTGTTCTGGCCTCTGTTGAGCCTTTACCTGACCAAGGACCATTCCTCCCACTGATGCCTAACAAGGCCTTCCTCTGCCACATTTTTGGCTGGAACCATGTGTGCCCCTTGTAGCTGCCTGCAGCTACTGCGAACTGGGTTCCTGGAAACGGAAGCCGAGGGATGGATGGGGAAGGACAAAAAGGAGGGCCAAGAAGATAGGTTACTGACCAAGGCCAAAGTTTAATGGAGCTCAGACAATTTAACAGTTTTGGGGGAGCCCCTCCTCCCAGAGTCCTGCGTGGCTTCTTTGGGTGTTGGTTCCACTACTCAGGAAGCTGGGCGGGTCACCTGCTTAATTCAGGAATTTGCAGGCCTGGTGGAACTTCACATTCACTCTGTTTGTTTCTCTTTCTCCCTTCCTTCCTTCCTTCCTTCCTTCCTTCCTTCCTCCCTCCCTCCCTCCCTCCCTCCCTCTTTCTTTCTTTCTTTCTTTCTTTCTTTCTTTCTTTCTTTCTTTCTTTCTTTCTTTCAGACAGGGTTTCTCTGTGTAGCCCTGGCTGTCCTGGACCTCACTCTGTAGACTAGGCTGGCCTCGAACTCAGAAATCTGCCTGCCTCTGCCTCCCAAGTGCTGGGATTACAGGCATGCGCCACCACCGCCTGGCATTCACATTCACTCTGAGCACTCCACCCTAGGTGGAGTCGGATTCTGAATAGCACAGGAATCCTCGCTCAACAAAAGCTGGAGGAAGATCACCTTGACCAATGTCAAGTTTCTACCACATGGCAAGACACCCCAATATGGCTCTGTACAGCCCCATGGTTGATGGTTCAGTCCCTGGGAGTCTTGGGATGTCTGGGTGGCTGAAATCATTGTTCTTCCCATGGGGCTGTAAACCCATGAAGGCAACTCCTCTGGACCATCCTCCAGCTTCTCCATTGGGGACCCAATTCCCAGACCAATAGTTGGTTGCTAGCATCTGCCTCTGTATTTGTAAGGCTCTGGCAGGGCCATGAAATTCTCCTTATAGCAAATATACTTAGTTGAACACATTTCCTGTTGAGAAAAAATGTCAGGTTTCTGGGTTCATTTGATTAAGTCCTATTAAATTGCACATCTATACCACTTTTTTATTACCATAACTCTAGAACTTTGTTTAGGGCCCGAAAGCAATGGGAACTCATCTTCTATATATTGATGGCTATATTTAACAAGTTACTTTCCTCATTCTGTCCCCCCAACCTTCCAAAACATAAGGAGGAAATAGACATTACTAAGTGCATTGAGATAAAATTGAATGTGTGCCCTATTTTTCCACATTCTAGAAGAGCAATGCCTTCACAGCCAGCAGTGAGAATTTTAATCTTTGCAGACAAAAGCTTTAATGATAAAGACCTTTTTTTTGGTTTGACACTTGGAACAGTAGAGAAGTGGCCCTTCTCATCTTAGTCAGAAATTTTCCAGAACATTTCCCACAAATAATGAACTTCTGGCTTGTAATAAATGAATAACTTTGAAACTGGCCCCAAATCACTTTTCTTCAGCTTAAAAAAGACTTGGAAATAATATCTCTTTAATTAAAGCACTGAACAATGCATGCCTTTCTCTGCCAGCTGAAGAGACTCTTCGCAATGAGGAATTTTATTTTGCTCTGAAAACTGTGTCGCCTTATAGAATTATAATGAAATGTGTTCAAATGCTTAACCCAGAATGAAATGGGCTCACAGTAGGGTAAAGGGCTCATATTTGAAAAATTTATCTTTCACTTTTCTCTAAAGTCTGCTTCAGAGTTCCTTCTGCCTGCCCATCAGGACAGATGATTGGCAGAGCAAAAGTTACAACTCCTGGGCTAGAAAAACCTTTAACAACTATTAAAAAATGATCATACTTAATATGAATGTATATTTTATAATAAATGGGAATAATGTGCTTGGTAGAGTAGAGAGAGAAGACAGAGTTTTCTTAAAACCAGGGCCCTGCTTCTACAACTTTCTCTATTCCTAGCCCCCATAATCACATGTAGCTCTTTCCTTTTGGTTAATGAAAACAAATTTCACCTGTTCCATGAAAAGTTTTCTTAGTTTTTATTAGATGTAAATGTACTTCATGCTAATTGTCAATAGGTTGCCAATTCTATGATCTGTGGCTACTATTCTAGGAAAGGTATAAGTGAAGCATTGATTTTCTTCTAGCCTGAAACATCTTTTGCAAGTATTTCATAAATTATTGCATAGAAACTACTACATAGATCAATGCTTTTATTATTCCCAAGTCACCTATGATACCTATATTGTCAGTCCTTATGTATCCTGTGGCTAGGTCAACCTACAACTGATATTCTTATAAAGATCTATAGAATTGTAAATGTCTATATGATAGTTTCTTATACAAAATATTTTTGTAATGAATAATGTTTGTATCTAGAACTAATCCAAATGAATCTGCATCTATGCCTAGGCTTGTTAACGCAAACAAAGGTATTTGGAGAATGCCTATAGCTTGTCATATGAAATCTATATAACTTTTGAAGTTGATGTGTGCTTTAAGGCAAAGATGGTATTACCTATGACCTGTAAAGTGCAGAATAACAAAAGGTGAAAAAATAACAATGTTTGCCCTTAAATAAATCCATCTCTCTGTAATGTATGTTGCTATGGTCACAAGAACTTTGGCATTATGACAGTGGTGAAGATATTACATTTGATAATTATTAAATTCCTTACCAATGCTGTACTCTCTGCCAGATTTAGAGTGGAGTATATTTGATTCAAAAGAAACCTGTGATATTATAGAGTCAATAGATTCTGTGTCAATAAAAATCTTCTTTTTCCTACTATCTCAAAAATGAGCAATATTGGAAATCTAAGAAATCAGGGTAGATTTTGAGAGTAGTGTCAGTAATGACATTCTGTTTTGGAATGTGTAGGCTATGGTAATTATACTGATTTAAGTAACATTGGAGGGAAATGGAAGATAGTATAATGTTTTAGTGGGGCTGTTAAAACAATGGAACTGGGCCAAATATTAGGAAAAATGCTGCATATTATAGAACTGGAGAAAAAGGATGAAAAAAATTCTAGAGAGGTCAGTGCAACAGCTTCAACTGAGAAAACCACTCCATTAGCACATTGTAATATCTTAGTTTCCTTCAATATTACTTAAAGGATTATCTTCACTCGAATCTACCCTTTCCCAAAGTGGAATGCTATTACTCACTCTGCTCCTTCTAAACTGTCCTAACCAATTTCCCACATTGCTCTTTTTCGCGATAATAGGAAGAAAATTCCATAGAATTTTCTGACTGTGAATCCTTTAGTCTAAAGAAGAGCAATGATCTCAAAGAGCATTCCACATATTAAGTCAGAAGCCATCAAGAGACAGTCCTGAACCATCGCTAAGTTGTTTGAACTTTCAAGGAGACAAATGCCTGATTCTATTGCTCAGATTGTATTGGGATTTGAAAGGGAGGCTGACGTATTTCAAGCTTTCCAATGATCAGTTCCAATTTTGAAAGGCTTTGAGGAGATGAGAATTCAAAGAGAGGTGTTAATGCTTTTGACAATAAAGTGAAAATCATTTGCAGAATTTCTGGCAGATCTCTGAAAGTGTGTGGACTGCATGGCCCAGCATGCTGCACTGAGATTCACGGAACCCTGCGTGAAAGCAGGAAGCAAGGCACCAAGACACTGGACAAGTCTTCAGTGAAGCCTTTGAGGATAAATGCAGATTTTCAAATCCTCCTGGATAGGCGTCTGCCTACACATGTACTGCGGGCCTCCAGTCTTGGGGCTCTGGCTCCTGATGAGTTGTAGAGACTGTCGGATATGGGTGTGCTATTACATTTGCATCATTCACCTGTTGGCTCTTGTGATTTTCTTCATTTTCCATTGGACCAAATGATTAGATGAAAGTGAAGTCAGCCATGTCTAAAATAGTTTCCTCAGACTGTACCTTCATCATTGGAACTATCAGGACTATCAGAGCTCAGTTAGCAGATGTATATCTCTGGGACATATGAAGCTTTGGAACTATGTCCCAAAGATGACCCTTTTCTTTAACTGTAATTACTAGAATAATCTGGATTTATTTATTTATTTATTTTTATAATTTTCATCTGTAATTTATTTGGAGGTAGATGTGTGCCAGTGTTAAAAGTGAAGCATCTGAGCTTCTTCAATTTTTTAACCACTAATTACAGTTTTTTATTTTATAAATATTTTTTAATTATTTTTATACACTCCATATGTTACTCCCCAGCCCAACAACTCTTGTCCAACATCTGACTGTTCCACATTCCATACCTCCTCCCCAACCTCTGTCTCCACATGGGTGTCTCTAGCCCCCACCCACTTTACCTCTCAACTCCCTGGGGCCTCCAGGCTCCTGAGGGTTAAGTGCATCATCTCTGAATGAACACAGACCCGGCAGTCCTCTATTGTATGTGTGCTATGGGCCTCCTATCAGCTGGTATAAGCTATCTGTTTGGTGGTCCAGTGTTTGAGAGATCCTGGGGTCTAGATTAATTGAGACTGCTGGTCTTCCTACAGTGTCACCCTCAGCTTCATTCAGCTTTCCCTAATTCAGCAACAGGGGTCAGCTGCTTCTGTCCACTGGTTGGGTGCAAATATCTGCATCTGACTCTTTCAGCTGCTTTTTGGGTAGTCTGGAATGCTATCATGCTAGGTCCCTTTATTGTGAGTACTCCATAGACTCAGTAATAGTGTCAGGCCTTGGGACCTCACCTGAACTGGATCCCACTTTGAGCCTGTTGCTGGACCTTCTATTCCTCGGGCTCTTCTCCATTTTCATCCTTGTAATTCTTTCAGACAGGAACAATTGTGGGTCAGAGTTATGACTGTGGGATGGCTTCCCTCTCCCTCATTTGAAGCCCTATCTTCCTGCTGGAGGTAGGATTTGTGTGTTTAGCCCTAGCATGTGTGGGACCTGGGGGATATTATTAGTACCTCTTTCTTATTTTCCTCTTTCCTTTAATGATTTGGACACATTCCCAACCCTGAATTTCTAATACTATTTCAAAACTATTTCTCACCCTATTCAGCTAAGACAACTTTTTATTTTATTTTTACTAGAATCAAAACCTTTTTGTGTTCAAATTTGTATATACAAGAATTTTGTAAACAATGTTTTATTTTCCAGTTGTGACCTTAATTTTCACATATAATCACTCTTTGTAAGTTATATAATCTATATTATTTATTAGCTTTGAGAGATTATCAGAGTGATAAAATGCACATTTCTCAGAAATTTTCTGTACCCCCTAGCCACCAAATGGCTGTGTTTATGTTCTTTGGTACTCCATATAGTTTTGGCCAACACCTATTCTCATGATCTGGACCTGTCATCATCATACACACACAGAGTCACCAACTATACCTGTCCTAACCATCTTCATACTTCTTTATTTTCTATACCCACCCTCACAATCAATCATCCAATTACAATGCTCTAAAATGGTGATTTGTTTCTTTACCCAGCTAGAAGGCCCCTCTCCTCCTGTCCATCCACATCAGTCTGATTTTTGTTTGTTTGTCAAAGTGGTTGTTGAACTCCAGTCTGGTTTCAGGCTCTGATTTCTACTCTCTTCTCATTTCCAGATCAAGGAATAAATAATTGAATAATTTGCTTGTTGACATCGTGTATGTATAGCCTAAAGAGAATAGGGAGAATCCTTCTCAGCTTCAGATTAAGCATAATCTTCCAACAACCTTCTAGTTGATCCTCATTCAGCCATTCTTTTCTTTCCTTACTCCTTTCTCTCTGTTCTTTCTCTTTTGACTGGTTCTTAGTATTTTTCCCAGATAGCCCTGAACTCATGATGATGAGTTCAGGAATATAGGTTCCATCCAGATGCCTGCAAAATTTGAGATGTCTTTGTTTTAAATAGTTGAATAATATTCCATTATATAGCTGTACAATATTTTCTTTATCCATTCTTCAGTTGAGGGATATCTAGGCTGTTTCTAGTTTCTGGCTATTATGAATAAAGCTACTTTCAACATAGTTGTGCAAGTGTCTTTGTGGGCTGGTTGAACATCTTCTGGGTATATGTCCAAGAGTGGTATAGCTGGATTTTGAGGTAGAGTTATTCCCAGTTTTCTGAGAAACAGCCAAATTGATTTCCAAAGTGGTTGTACAAGTTTGCACTCCCACTAAGGAATGAAGGAATGTTCCTGTTCCTTGACATCCTCATCAGCATGTGCATTCACTTGAGATTTTTCATCTTAGCCATTCTGACCACCATAAAATGGAATCTTAGAGTTGTTTTGATTTTCATTTTCCTGATAACTAAGGACTTTAGACATTCTTTACATGCTTCTCAGTCATTTGGGATTCCTCTCTTGAGAATTCTCTGTTTAGCCATGTGTCCCATTTTTTTTTAATTGGGTTATTTGTGCTGTTGGTGTTTAATTTCTTGAGTTCTCTATAAATTTTGGATCTGAACCTTCTGTCAAATGTAGGGCTGGGCAAGATCCTTTACCAATATGTAGGCTGCCATTTTGTCCTATTAACAGTATCTTTGCCTTACAGAAGCTTTGCAGTTTCCTGAAGTTTTATTTATCAATTGTTAATCTAAGATCCTGAGCCACTGGTGTTCTTAAAAGTAACACACAGCATTTGGAATATGGAACCTGAAGAGGCCACTTGCTGTAGCCACACAGGAATGACAGTGGAGCAATAGGTACACTAATTCAACTACAAAATTTTCCAACAGAAATTTATCCTGTACAGTAGACATTCATGGACAAGGGCATGGAGTAGAGACTAAGGGAATGACCAATCAATAACTGGCTCAACATGGACCCATCCCATGGGCAAGCACCAATCCCTGACACTATTAATAATGGACTCAAAGACTCTCCAGAATGCACCAGAGACCTGGGAGGTGAGAGACTCTCAGGACTCAAAGGGAGGGAATTTAGATGAAATGACCGACAGTAGGGAGAGGGAACTTAATAGAGCTCACCTCCAGTAGGAAGACACGACATAAAATGAGGGAGGGGGCATCCCACAGTCACAACTCTGGCCCATAATTGTTCCTGTCTGAAACAATTACAGGGATGGAAATAGAGAGGAGCACAAGGAAAAGAAAATCCAGTGACAGGCCCAAAGTGGGATCCAGCTCAAGGCAAGTCCCAAGGCCTGACACTGTTGTGAGTCTGTTGAGCACTCACAAAAAGGGATGTAGCATGACTGCCCTACAGAAGACCCAGCAAGCAGCTGAAAGAATCAGATACAGATATTTTCACCCAACCAATGGACAGAGGCAGCCGAACTCTGTTGTTGAATTAGGGAAAGGGAGAAGAAGCTGAGGAGGAGGGAGATCCTGTAAAAGGACCAGCAGGCTCAGTTAATCTGGACCCCCCAAGATCTCTCAAGCAGCAGACCCCTAAACACCAGCTGATATGAGGCCCCCAACAAACATACACCAGAGGACTGCTGAGTCTGTGTTCATTCAGAGATGATGCACTTAACCATTAACAGACTGGAGACCCCAGGGAGTTTAGAGGTCAGGTAGGGTGGGAGTGGGGACATCCTTGTGGAGACAGGAGGCGGGGAGGGGATATGGGATGTGGAAGAGTTGGAGGGTAGACAGGAGGGAATAAAATATGGAGTGTAAAAAATAAATAATTAATTAAAAAAGAATAATACTCTGTTATGCCTGCAGGCAGGAGTCTAGCATGGCTGTCCACAGAGAGGCTCCATGATGGACTCAGACAGATATAGACACCCGCAGCCAAACCATGGAAGGAGTTTGGGGACTTTTATCAAAGAACAGGAGGAAGGATTATAGCTTCTAAGGTGATAGAAACTCAAAAAGAAGCCCAACAGAGTCAACAAACCTGGACCCTTGTGGCTCTCAGAGATTGAACCACCAACCAAAGAACATACACAGACTGAACATAGGCTTTCCCTCCAATATGTAGCAGATGTGCAACTTGCTCTTCATGTGGGTTCTGAAAAGCTGGAGTGGGGTCTATCCAAAAAGCTAGATGTTTCCTGTATGTGGGATATGTTCTTCTAGCTGGGTTGCCTTGTCTGGCCTCAGTGAGAGAAGATGTACCTAGTCTCACAGAGACTTGATATGCCAGGGTACCCCAGGAGAAGGGGAAGTGGGGATGGGTGAAAGATTGTGAGAGTGGGTTGTAAAGTGAATAAGTAATATATGTATAATAAAAATTGTATCATCAGGCATCTTTTTTTTTGCTATATTCCTTTAGAAAACTAATAGTATTAAATTTAAATTTAAATTGGTTCCATTGAATGGAGTGACCCTTCAAATCCAGTAAGAACATATTTAGTTGCTCCCAAAACATGCCACTATTGCACCAGTGTGCCTTGCAGATATGTCACTGTTGAGATCACAGATTTCATAGCATGGAGACCTTAGTGATTATTTTTCTTTTTTCTTTTCTTTTCTTTTCTTTTCTTTTCTTTTCTTTTCTTTTCTTTTCTTTTCTTCTTTTTTTCTTTTTTTTCTTTCTTTATTTTTTTTCTTTTTGGTTTTTTCGAGACAGGGTTTCTCTGTATAGTCCTGACTGTCCTGGAACTCACTCTGTAGACCAGGCTGGCCTCAAACTCAGAAATCCACCTGCCTCTGCCTCCCAAGTGCTGGGATTACAGGCGTGCACCACCATGCCTGGCTTGATTATTTTTCTTTTTTAGCATGATGCAGAGTACATATCCATACCCATGAACACTAGCTAGGAGGGGTAAAAATTATAGTGAAGCTGTAGCCTAATTTGTCTAATTTGTATGTTTAGTGACATATATAAATGTAGTTTTCAGCGACCAGACTTTACTATCAGGTTGTAGAGAGTAACAAATAGCCTTGGGAATAGCCTTTGTTGTGTGGGGACTTCCATGGAGCCTCTTTAGCCAAGAGCTAAATAAGATGTTACCCATTCCCATCACTGGAGGTTTTACTCAGAGGCATAAGACATCTGGCTGGGACATTTTCTCCTCTATCATTTGGTGACTCCAGATTTCTTTAATATATGCATGTACTATCATTTGGTGACTCCATGTAGATTCCTTTAATATATGCATGTATTTTAGGGAGTTTTGTTTTGTTTTTTTACAGAAATATCATATGCTATGTCAAATCGCCTTTATTGTTTGTTGTCTCTGCCAATATTCCCTCCTTTATTCTGTCCCCCTCCCTATCTAATCCTCCTGTTCTAGTTTCTCCTTATTTTAGTTTTCCTTTCTTGGGAAGTCTTTTCCTCACTGCTTCCTTACCAAGGAAGATTGCAACATACATGCATACTTAAGTCTTAAAATCTAACATCCACATCCACGTAGAAGTGAAAACATGTAATAAATATTTGTCATTTTGGTTGTGGATTCCTGCTCTCAGGATGTTTTTTCCTAGTTCCACACATTTACCTACCACTTTTGTTTTTCTTTCTTTTTTTTAAATTTTTTTTATTTTCTATATTCTATGTTTACATTCCAAAGGTTTTCCCCTTTCCCAATTACCCCCCCACCATATGTCCCATAATTCCTCTCTCCCCCCCTGCTATTACCCCGCCCAACACGATTTCTCTGTTCTGGGTCTACAATACTGGATCCAATCTTTACAGGCCCAGGGTCCTCTCCATTCTTCTTGGAAGTCATTTGACTTGCTAATTGTGTCTTGAGTATTTAGGGCTTCTGGGCTCATTAATATCTACTTATGAGTGATTGCATTTCATGTGTATTCTTTTGTGATTGGGTTAGCTCACTTAGGATGATATTTTCCAGATCTAACCATTTACCTACAAATTGCATGAGTTCATTATTTTTAATTGCTGAGTAGTACTCCATTGTATAAATATACCACATTTTCTGTATCCATTCCTCTTTTGAGGGATATCTGGGCTCCTTCCAATTTCTGGCTATTATAAACAAGGCTGCTATAAACATAGTGGAGCATGTGTCTTTATTGTATGCAGAGGAATCCTCTGGGTATATGCCCAGGAGTGGTATGCCAGGGTCCTCTGGAAGTGACATGCACAATTTTCTGAGGAACTGCCACACTGATCTCCAGAGCGGTTTACCATTTTGCAATCCCACCAACAGTGGAGGAGTGTTCCTCTTTCTCCACATCCTCGCCAGCACCTGTTGTCTCTTGAGTTTTTAATCTTAGCCATTCTGACTGGTGTGAGGTGGAATCTCAGGGTTGTTTTGATTTGCATTTCCCTGATGACTAATGATGTTGAAAATCTCTTAAGGTCTTTCTCGGCCATCCGAATTACTTCTGGTGAAAATTCTTTGTTTAGCACTGTACCCCATTTTTTGATAGGGTTATTTGGTTCTTTGAGGTCTAACTTCTTGAGTTCTTTGTATATATTGGATATTAGCCCTCTGTTGGATGTGGGGTTGGTGAAGATCATTTCCCACTTTGTTGGTTGCCGTTTTGTCCTTCTGACAGTGTCCTTTGCCTTACAGAAACTTTGTAATTTTATGAGGTCCCATTTGTCAATTCTTGATCTTAGAGCATAAGCTATTGGTGTTCTGTTCAGGAACTTTCCCCCTGTGCCCATGTCCTCCAGGATCTTCCGCAGTTTCTTTTCTAATAGTTTCAGTGTGTCTGGTTTTATCTGGAGGTCCTTAATCCACTTGGAGTTGATCTTAGTACAAGGAGATAAGAGTGGGTCAATTCGCATTCTTCTGCTAGTTGACCTCCAGTTGAACCAGCACCATTTGTTGAAAAGGCTATCTTTTTTCCACTGGATGGCTGTGGCTCCTTTATCAAAGATCAAGTGACCATAAGTCTATGGGTTCATTTCTGGGTCTTCAATCCTATTCCATTGATCTACCTGCCTGTTGCTGTACCAATACCATGCAGTTTTTAACACAATTGCTCTGTAATACTGTTTGAGGTCAGGGATATTGATTCCCCCAGAAGTCTTTTTATTGTTGAGAATAGTTTTAGCTATCCTGGGTTTTTTGTTGCTCCAGATGAATTTGAGAATTTGGGAATGCTTCAAGTGTCTCTCCATTTGCTTTGATGTTGGCTACTGGTTTGCTGTATATAGCTTTTATTATGTTTAGGTCTTCTTATTGTGTCCTGGATTTGGGTTACCAGCTTTTTGCATTTTGCATTTTCTTTAATTGTTGAATCCATGGTTCCTATGGTATCTTCAGCATCTGAGATTCTGTCTTCTATCTCTTGTATTCTATTGTTGATATTTGCATCTATGACTCCTGATTTCTTCCCCAGGTTTTCTATCTCCAAGGTTGTCTCCCTTTGCGATTTCTTAGTTGTTTCTACTTCTGCTTTTAGATTCTGTATGGTTTTGCTCAGATCTTTCAGTTGCTTGTTTGTGTTTTCCTGTAATTCTTTAAGGGATTTTTGTGTTTCCTCTTTTATGACTTCTGCTTGATGACCCATGTTCTCTTGTATTTCTTTAAGTGATTTTTGTTTCTCCCCCTTATTGGGATTCATTTTTTTGCTCTATATTCTCCTGGATTTCTTTAAGTGATTTTTGTGTCTGCCTTGTATGGGCTTCTAGTTTTTTATCTATTTTCTCCTCTATTACTTTAAGAAATTTATCTAAGTGATCCTCAATCTGCATCTTTACCAGTGATTTTAGATCTGAGTCTTGTTTTTCTGGTGCGTTGAGATATCCAAGGTTTAATTGTGTTTGCCTTGTAAGGGCTTCTAGCTTTTGATCTATTTTCTCATGTAATTCTTTAAGAGATTTATCTAAGTGTTCCTCTATCAGCAACCTGACCAGTGATTTTAGATCTGAGTCTTGTTTTTCTGGTGTTTCGGGGTATCTAAGATTTATTGCTGTCGGGGAACTGGGTTCGGATGCCGCCATACTGCTTTGGTTTCTGTTAGTAACGATCTTACGTTTGCCTTTTGCCATCTGGTTAACTCTGGTGTTTGTTGGTCCTGTAGTTACTAGCTGGTGCTTGACCCTCCTGTGGGCTCGAAAGACTATTTTCCAGAGTCTGGTACACCTGAACTACTACCCTGTAGGGCTCCTGCTCACAGATTGCTGACAGGTGGCCTGAGTCTCCCGAGGTCTTAAACTCAGAATATCCCAGGTACTTGGTTCTGCCTGTTGGGCAGCTGCTCTGCACTGCTCCTCCTCAGGGTTTGCTGTTTGGTATCCTGTTTCCCCAGGGGTCTTAAGGTTGGGATATCTCAGTTATCTGGTTCCGCAGGCTGGGTCTGAGCCCCTGGCAAGCTGGTTGGGTCTGGCTTCCCCGCCACCGGCTGGATGGGATGCTGCAGGCAAGATGGTGCTGCCTGCAGGTGGTTCAGGGTCTGGCCTGTGAGCGCAGAGCGCAGGCACGGCCGCTGTACCCCAAACCACTACTCTGTGCGCAGCTCCTGCTCCAGACCTGAGTCCCTGGAGGTCTTAAACTCGGGCTGTCTCGGGTACCTGGTTCCGCCGGCAGGGTCTGAGCACCTGGCAAGCTGACTGGGTCTGGCTTCCCTGCTACCGGCTGGATCCACTTTTGTTTTTCTTAACAGCTAGATAATATTCCATTTTGTATATGAGCCACTTCGTCAGTACCCACTCATGAATTTATAGATATCTAGGCTCTTTGCAGTGTTTATCTGTTTCTGTTTACATGAATTGGGTGCCATGAACAAGCATAAGCAAGTGTCTCTGTAGCTGGATGTGGAGTCCTTTATATATTTTACCAAGAATGTAATAGCTGAGTCATGTTTCCTGATGTACTGCCACACTAATTTCTACAGTGCTCTACATTTTGTACTTCTAGCAGCAATGAATAAATGTTCTTCTTTCCCCACATCCTCACAAGCCTGTTGCCATTTGTTTTATTGGTTTTGGCCATTTTGATTGAAATAAGATGGGATCTCAAAGTAGTTTTTATTTGAATTTCCCCGATGGCTAAGGATGTTTAATATTTCCTTAAGTATTTCTCAGCCATTTTTGTCTCATCGTATGAGAACCCTCTGCTTAGTTCTGTACTCTGTTTTTATATTGGGTTATTGGGTTTAGTGATAATCAGGTTTTAGTTCATTATGTATTTTAGATAAACTCCTATCACATATGTAGTTGGCAAGTCATTTTCCTATTCTGTAGACTGTTTTGCCTAAATAAAGTCCTTTGCCACACAGAGGCTTTTTACTTTCATGAAGTCTCAGTTATTGGTTGCTGGTCTTAATGCTATCAGTGTTCTGTTCAGAAGATTCTTTTGTGAGCCAATGGGTTCAAGTTTATCCCACACTTTCTTCTATTAGTTTCAAGGTGTCTTGTCTTATGGTGAGGTCATTGGTTTATTTGTAGTTTTGTTCAAGGTAATAAGTATGGGACTGTTTGCTTTCTTTTACGTGTAGCTGTCTACTTTGAACTGCAGCATTTACTGAAAATAGTATCTTGTCTTTGGTGTGTATTTTTTTTCTCAAAAATCAGATATCCATTAGCTGTGAAGACTTATATCTGGTTCTTCAACTAGATTCCATTGATCAAAATATCTGTTTTTATGTTAATACCATTCTTTTTTATTATTGCTCTATAGTATAATTTGAGGTCTGGGGTTATAATACTAGTAGTGGTTGGCATTATTTCCTGAGTGACTGGATTCCTTTCCAGAGGTGTTTTATCTATGGTGATATTTTAAAGTGGCTGACTTTTGTGTTTTTGATGGTATAACTATTTTTTTGCAATATTAGTTCTCCAGTCTTTTAACATGGGAGATTATACCACAAACTAATTTCATTCTTCAGTGTTGTTGCTACTAAGTTTCCAACCCAGTTCCCCGGTAAATGAAAGCTCAACTCAGCGGTTAACAAAACAAGCTACAAGCCTAGACTGGGCAGGCCTCCCACTCTACTACTCTGTTTCAATCTATTTTATCCCATACAACTTGCAGTTTTTCTAGGCCCCGAGCTTCTCTCCCTGCCGCCTCTCCGGTTCTCTTTAACCGTTTCTCTTCATTTCTTCCCCTTTCTTCTCTTAGTTTCTACTCTCCTCCTGTTGCTCCTCCTCCTCCTGTTTTATACCCCGTAGCTCCTCCCCTAGACTCTGCTCCTCCCACTTTCCTCCTGCCCAATCATTGGCTCAAGCCTTTATTTGAAAAGTCAAGGTGGGGAGAAGGTTCACAAGGCAACTCCTCATCTGCAGCCCCTCTGAGGAGTGGAATTAACATCAAAGTACGAGCCCAGGGCTATCCACAACACAGTGTTTTATTTTTTATTTCTGTTCCTTAGTTAGGTATACTGCAAGGTACTTTGTCAGACAGGTTTGAGTTATTCTTAATTTTTTAACAATGTGTTCATTATTTATTTATAAGAAGCTATTAATTTTGTATGCTACCACTTTTCTGAAAATGTTTACTGGGTTTTCTGGTAGAGTCTTTAATACCTCATACAGAAAATATAATACTTAAACAAGGGTAATTTAATTTTTTATTTCCAACTTGTATCCCTTTGATCAGCATAATATTTGCATAGTGTTTTATAAGATTTAAGAACTATATTAAATAAGAATAAAGTGAGCACTCTTATCTTGATTCTAATTATAATGAAAAGTCTTTACGTTTTCCTCCATTTAGTACAATACTGATTGTAAGTTTGTCATATACAGTGTTGTTTATATTTCTAGTTTCTTCAGAACATTTATTCTACAAAGATATTATATTTTATCACAAGCTTTCTCTACATCCCTTGAGATGATCATGCAATTTCTTAACTTGACTTTTTTTTTAATGTGGTAATTTACACAAACAATTTTGTATATAAAACCAATTAACTTCTCTTGGAATGAAGATGACTTGTTTTTTATATGTTATTGAATTAAGTTTGCAGTAAATACTATCAGAATGCAAAGAATTCATAAAAATTTATTTTCAAAAATTCCAACTATAAAAAGTGACAGAAAAATAGAACTAAATTTTGATATCTGTAATTTTGAACTTTGATCATATCATTTTAATTTTAATCACAAAGAAACTAAAAGAGAATTGGCATATAAATCTTAATTTTCATTTTTAGGGAAATATTCAAAGAAAATAGAATGCTTATAAAGATCTACTAGCATGTTTATTAATTCACAGTAGCTTAAGTATAGAAGCTACCTGTTTACATCAACTGATAAATGTATAAGAAGTACAGTAAAGCTGCATATAGCATTCATATAAAATGTGATAATTTGCAGCCAGAAAACCATAAATGTCCAGCAGTTGATATAATAGACATGCAGTTGAGTATATTATGGTCTGTCAAGTAAGCCAGAAACAGAGACAAATGCTATACAGTCTAGTACATGGCATCTAAAACAAATTAACCTTGAAGAAACAGTGAAAATATGATGACCAGGAATGGTGGGAGTGGAGAACATAAAAAGATACTTGTCAAATGGTATAGATTTTCAGTTATATGGTCACCGAATTCTGAACAATGAATGCACAGCATGGTAACAATATCAGTAATAAGGTGTCATATATTTCATATTGCTCACCAAGAAGTTCTTGAGTCTTTTTACTAAACACATTTAGCATATATGCAGATTAGCTTGACTGTGGTGATCATTTTTACCTCAAATAAATATGTTCAAATATGATCATGTATATCTAGAATTCAAAACATCTTCATCAAATATGTGCTAATAAAAATGGAGAAATAAGCATAAGAGACTGGAGAGGAGACAGTGAACTACATTGCTTTCATATCTTTAACTTTTTTAACATAAGATCAAATTGGGCAATTGGGAACAAAACAGTCCCTGTTGATTGATTATTAGTGAAGTTTGGCTGCTTACAGCTTATCAGACTTATTTATCTGCCAATAAGACACCCTCCTGCCCTCTGTCGCCCTTTCCCTTGTACATACACATGCATACACACATACTACTGGCAATGGAATTGTTGTAAAATTCGTTTTAAAATGATGAAATTAAACTCATAAAGGCAGGGCTATTAGAATTACACCAGACTTCTCATCTGAGATGAGGAAAGCTAGAAGATCCTGGGCAGATCTCATACAGACCCTAAGAGAACACAAATACCAGCCCAGACTACTATACCTAGCAAAACTCTCAATCACCACAGATGGAGAAAGCAAGATATTCCATGATAAAACCAAATTTACACAATATCTGTCCACAAATCCAGCTGTACAAAGATAATAGATAGAAAACGCCAACAAAAGGAGGGAAACAACATCCTAGAAAAAATAAGATAACAATCTTCTTCCAACAAACCCAAAAGAAAGTAACCACATACACATAAAAATAACATAAAAAATATCAGGAAGTAACAATCACTATTCCTTAATATTTCTTAACATCAATGGACTCAATTCCCCAATAAAAAGTCATAGTCTAACAGAAATATTTTTCATGTAAATCTTCAATTTTATCAGAAAATGTTTTTTCCTTCAATTAATTTAATAATGTTTTTATGTCTACTATTTTATCTGTATTATTTTCCAGGTTAATTTTCAGATTTAACACGTATTTTATCAGAAATGTTTTCCATGTAAATTTTCTGTTTTATCAGAAAATGTGTAATTCCACTTTCAATCATCTTATAAATATTTTATGCCCACTATTTTATCTGTATAATTTTTCCATGAAATAGTCAATTTTAATGTACTTTTCTATATATTTCTTCAATTTTATCAGTAATATTTTCCTTGTAGATCCTCAATTTTATCAGAAAATGTTTATAATTCCACTTTCAATCAACTTAGAAATATTTTTATGCCTACCATTTTGTGTAATTTTCCATGATAATCTTCAATTTTAAAATGCCATTCTACATTTTTCTATAATTTTATCAGATATATTTTCCTATAAATCTTCATTTCTATTATACTATGCTTCTACTTTCTTTTTTTTTTTAAAAAAAAAAAAAACAGACCCTAACTATCACAAGATGTTATCATTGTCCTTTGGCAAACCCTAAATTATGGAGGATCATAAATAAACATGTTTTAAAAAAATACATTTCTTTTTAAAAAGTAAAACAACAGCAAAAAAAGAAAATGGCAAAATTAAATATAGAAAAATTTTCATACACAATTTACAGATCTACTATTTACATCTTTTCTTTAGCTATTATTGGGATTTTAAATATATATAAATATACTTTATTGAAAAGTATATTTTTCTAGCTCCATCCATTTGCCTAAGAATTTCATGAATTGATTGTTTTTAATGGATGAGTAGTACTCTATTGTGAAAATGTAGCACATTTTCTGTATCTATTCCTCTGTTGAGGGACATCTGGAGTGGTCTTACCTTACTTGTAATCCTACTAACAGTGGAGGAGTGTTCTTTCTCCTTGTCCTCTCCAGCATCTGCTGTCACCTGAGTTAAAGTAGCATTCATTGCATAGTTAGTCTGAACCAAATGCATTTTTCTTTCATAATTAATTTTTTTTAAAAATTAACTCTCAAACAACTCAAAGTTAAATAGGCCAAGCTTAAATAAAACTCTGAGAAACACCACTTTCCTTTTACAAGCAGATTTCACAACATGAACCTCCCACTGGTTTCAGAGAAATGTATTTTAATTCCATTACTTTTTAACATACCTTTGAACATTCATATTATTTGATGACACACTTGCTGAAAACATTTAAATACATACAAATGCTGATTTCAGTGGCAAAATAATTTTTGTTATAATGATGGAAATACATCAAAATATGATGATATCGGCTGATGCTTGACAAGCAAATGATACTAAACTCTGTTTATACAGTCGGCTGTGGCAATAAATAATATTGTCATTTTTATCAACTGGTCACAAAGAGTCTAGCATTTATTTAATATATATAAATTGTTTTATTTGGCATAGTTTCAACATGTGGTAGTCATTTAACCTTAAGTATATGAAAAGTAAAATTACTAAATGAATTAAGATTTGTTCTGCTTAACTATAAATACATGTTACATGCATATTGCATTCCTAACATAAAGACAAATATTATAATAGACAAACTAACATTTCAAAAATTGTGAGTGTGCAAATCGTAAGGAAAACATTATACCTCAATCTGTACTCTTTTCCAGTTATAGTACTAGCTCCTTATTTACCCTAAGAGTAAAGCAGCATGGCAGAGAACTGGTCACTGAGCAGTGCTCCGCAGTTAAGGAAGTGTTTCTACTGGCCCAAGGCATCTTGCATCTCATGACTACTCTTTACACAATCAAAGAGCCAGCAGACATGCTTCATCCCTGGTGAGAACAGAACTAAACCCTGAATATGCAACATTTTTCCCTCAGTTTGGTTTAAACATCCTTCTCATTGTTGTAACTTACTCTTACCTAATGTCAAATGTTTCTGCAATGGTTTTGCCACATGTTTTATGCAATAGAATTCATGTGATAAAAGTGAGTTTCATTTGTTTTATTTTTTGATTTGTCAGCATTAGAAAAAGGTGCATGCATACTTACAACCCAGGTAGCTAACACTCAGTGTTAAAACATCCAATTTATATCAGACTCGATTTACAAATTTCACAAATGACTTCATATACAATTGGCAGCTCTTCTTTAGCTATGCCTTGACACTCTAGCTTTGTAACACAACATGTGAATTTGACAGCTGTGAAGAAAGAAAAGCGTCCTTGTAAAGGTGCCATTTGTTGTATGCTTAATTTGACCTAGATGACTTTTTAAAACGCTAATAGCTTTTATTGTCAGCCTTTGTGGGCCAACACACACCACTTTCACATAGCAGTCCATGAGGGATAAGGTAAATTTGATTTTTCTTTGTGAGTGGACTTATTGGTCCCAGTCTTTATAACTTTTTCATATAAAAATACAAGTTCAAACCCATTTTCTTTTTCCTCTGGTCATAAATGCTGACTTATTTACAGGTGCTGTGTTCAGTACACCATTATAAACTTGGGAAGAAATGATGTTTAAGTTTTACTAAAGCCTCAACATTTCATGTTAAGTTCTTTTAGTTTGCTGAAGTGTTATACTATGCAGTTTAGGACTACTTTTTTTAAAAGTGCTTTTCATTTTTCCTTGCACTGCCTTTGAATAGATTGTATAATATTTTCAGATTATACAGAAACAAGCCAGAAAATTGGATAACTTGCTTTTGGCCACATACACTTTAAACATTAGATGTTAGTTTAAGCTCCACAAGGCTAAGATGATTAATGTCAATATAACCACATTATAAAAACTAAGAACTTTATTCACCAACTTTCAACTGTTTGCAAAGTTGACTTTTCTTGTGTCCATAACTGAAAAAAAAACCTTACCATGTGTGATTTACTTGTATCATTATTATCCATATTTATTGATGCATATATCTATTTTTTACCTAAATATGACAATGTTTTGAATTTTGATGCTATGTTGTTCTTCTCCTAATGTGCCTGAGCATGGACTTACAATATTATGAAGCAATTTATAAGATATATAGAATTTCATATAGACATAACTGGCTGTCAGACTCCTCAAATGAAGGAGACATTTTATGTTTATTACCAAGTGCAAAGTATAAGGGTTGGAAGCTTTAGAAAAATGTTATTTATATTTTCTATTTCAAGAAGGTCATGTTCCTGTTTCGTGTCAGAACTGATAGTTTGAATATTATTCTTCCTTACTGATTATTTGAGATGCTTCCTTCTTCTCTGTAATCAGCCTGGGGTGTGGTATGATTTCTCTTTGGGTTGAAGAAAGGTAGTAAAGGAATTATCTCTCATGGTTACTCTATCACAGCTCAGAAGACCTTCACCTAAAATCATGGCTTATTCTAGAAATAAGGAAGGTAGAAAATATATTATGCCTCATTGTTATTCTACTGCAGCTCACACATCTTCCTAAAGAATGATAGTTTACTCCAGAAGATATATATCCTACTTGCCACTCTGAATCTTTTCTGCAGTGACTTGTATTCATAATGATAAATGAAGATCCTTTATGAAAGACCATGATGATCAGAAATTTCATCTCATCATACTCATATTTATTTTAACAGCAGCTGAGTGGAGTTGAGTCACACAACTTTAACTAAGAAGTTTCTGTGCATAGAAAATTAAGACTGTAATACACTTTTATTCTTTCATTTGTTTGTGCATGCTTTGGTAAAATCTACTGAGGACAATATGAAGTGAGAAACCTATGAAACTGTCAGAAAATTGGGGATAGAGACAGAAAAAGATGACATTACAAGTGACAAGTGTGTCTACTCAGCCTAATTCTATGCTACATGTTCACTTTGAAGATAGAGGATAGAGGATAGAAAACTTATAAGGCCAGGGGATTTGCAAAGACCTTGGGATATTGTAGAATAGAAGGCTATTCTAAAAAACAAAAACAAAAACAAGTGGTTCTGAAAAAGCTTCATAAGGATTGAAGTAATGGGAGATTTGAAGAGATGAGAGCTGTTAGAAATCTTTAGAAAGTGTACATGTAAGAAGTTATTTCAACTTAAACCAGCAAGTGGCAATAGAGGAGGGAAATGGGTCATAATTTCCACTGTATGGTAGTATGAGAAAGTTACAAGAAGACAACTTTGATAAATGTCCCAGAACTAGGCACTTTTATTGATGCTAGTATCATTTCTGGCTCAGTGTTAGCAGAAGCCCCCTTGAATTTAGGAAGGTATTGCTGCAAAATGGGTATAAGATATGAAGTGAGATGGGGAATGCCCTGAGTAAATTTCTTCTTGAGCCTCAAAGCCCTTTATGGGATGGCCCAGATACTCATAGCATCAACATTCTGGGAGGTCTTTCTTTATCAGGATTCATTCCTCCACAAGACCACAACTAAGTTGAAGCTGATTTAGCCACTCTGGGATTTCAGGAAAATATCTCATATGTGCAGCATGAAATTATAGAACCTATGCTTCTAAAGAACTATAATTTTGAGAGCATGGGTCCATGGTATCTGACCTGTTAGTAAGCAAACTCTAACACAAGACATAAACTCAGCCATGCATTCTCTATATTCAGTACTTAAGAAGCCATCAAGCCCATGGTCTTCAGAATAACTGCAGCAACTAAAGAATCTAGGGTGGATAATAAAACCCCTGGCCATTCCATGAAAGGTTGTATATTCTCTCATTTTATAAGTGTAGCAGACAGAAATTATTCCTCATGTTTAGTAAATATATCAGGATTTCTTGGAGGTATCATTGGTAGAGCATCCTAAGCAGAAAGAAACACATTTTCAGTATATATTGGTTTTATTATCAAAAGTTATATGATCTTTTTTGCACATCCACGTTAAGGAACAATTATGTCTCTTCAATATTAGATCAGGTAAATTGAAAGAAAAGGGCAATGCTTTCCATTCTCAAAAAAAAAATACACTCATGTTGCAATCTCTCTGGATTTTGTAATATGAAGGGCCAAGAGGAGTGCTATGGTTTTCGTAGGAGAATCAAGGCACAGTGTATTGCTGTAATGAGAGTGGCAATTTTGTAGCAAATGAGACCCTGTTCGGTTGATATTGGTTGGGTGATAAAGTCATTTATTCAACAAACAGTTAATTGTCTCAAGAGTATCATTGAGGGTCCAGTAGATAGTGAATAATTACTACATATAATAAAATTCAAACAGCAAATAAGAATGAATAGAAGAAAGCTTATCTTGTGAGGTTTCCATATTACATAATAAAAAAAGTTGAGGGAATATTTAGAAAACACTTGCAAGAATCCATGTGAAAAATGATAAAGTTTGAATTAAATATCTAGCAAAGAAAAACAAAACAGAATTCAAGTGCTTTGTGCCAGAATAAAGAGAAAGATGACTTAAAGATATACTAATAGTTGGAGAAACTTTACCCACCCTGGTTCACAGATGTAAAGGAATTTTTGTTCATTGGATTTTTGTTCCAAAGGAGAGCCCTAGGGTACCTTGATCAAGCTGAACTATCTGGTGAAATTTCCTCATGTTTAACTATTAGGTGACCTAGAGGCCACTTAGACTATGGTTTAATCAGGTCTCTGTTCTGCCCTCTTTACTATACATGCTGAATTTGCAGATATACAGAATACAAAATCATGAAGGCTTGATGTAAAATTTCAAAGGCAAAGCTGGGAGGCTAAACTGGTTGGCAGAGTTAGAGACCTTGACAGGGCAAAATAGAAATCCATGAAGATGAAAATAGAAAAGTCACAAATGTGAAATGGTTGCTGAGGAACTTCGTGGACAGCATGACTTCAGCAAAATTAGAGAGTAGCTACACAGAGCACATTAGAAAGATTGCAGAAAGCTGTAAATGTATTTTGTGCTGTTTCATCTTGAACATTTGTAGCTTTCTTTGTGGCATCTAGAAGGCTTTATAACTGAGCTTAGATTTGCAGTTTTGAGTAATGCTGGAGCAGCCAAGTCTTTGCTGACTCTTGGAACAGGATTAAGGATACATGCTCCACTATGTTCATAGCAGCCTTATTTATAATAGCCAGAAGCTGGAAAGAACCCAGATGTCCCTCAACAGAGGAATGGATACAAAAAATGTGGTATATATACACAATGGAGTACTATTAAGCCATTAGAAACAATGAATTCATGAAATTCTTAGAGAAATGGATGGAGCTGGAGAACATCATACTAAGTGAGGTAACCCAGTCTCAAAAAATACCCATGGTATGCAGTCACTGATAAGTGGATATTAGCCTAGAATCTTGGAACACCAAAGTCATAATTCACATACCAAATGATGTCTGACAAGAAGAAAGGAGTGGACACTGGTGCTGGAAAGGATCAAAGCATCAGTGTAAGGGAATACAAGAACAGGGAAGAGGGAAGGGGTGGAAGAGGAAACAGGGGGATGGAAAAGGGCATGTGGAACCTTTGGGGGGTGGGGAACCAGAAAAGGGGAAATGAATTGTAAATAGAGAATATATCCAATAAAAAATGTGTATTACTTTGTGAGAAAAAAATATAAGTTAAATCTACAGTGGCACTGGTAAGAAAACAACACATAATAGAATATATGGCTCCATCAATTTGCCTGCAAATTGCTGGTATATATAGCCTGGCTAGTGGTCCTAGAAAGTGTCATCTTGAGTGAGGTAACCCAATCACAAAAGAACACACATGGTATGCACTCAAAGATAAGTGGATGTTAGCCCAAAAGCTCAAAATAAGCAAATTACAATTCACCCAGCACAGGAAACTCAAGAAGGAGGACTGAAGTGAGGGTTCTTTGGTTCCTCTGAGAAAGGGAACAAAATTCTCACAGGAGCAATAAAGATGACAAAGTGTGGAGCAGAGATTGAAGGAAAGGCCATCCAGAGACTGCCCTACCTGGGGATTCATCCTATAAACAGTCACCAAACCCCAACACTACTATGGACAACCAGAAGTGTATACCAAAAGGAACATGTCATGGTTGTCTCCAGAGGGGTCCTGCCAGAGCCTTACACATACAGAGACAGATGCTAGCAGCCAACTATTGGACTGGGCATGGGGTCCCCAATGGAAGAGCTGGAGGGTGGTCTGGAGGAGCTGAAGGAGTTTACAGCCCCATGGGAAGAACAACGATGTCGGCCACCCAGACACCCCAGAGACTGAACCATCAACCAAAGGGCACACATGGTTCCAGCCAAAAATGTGGCAGAGGAATTGCCTTGTCAGAAGTCCTTGGTCAGGTAAAAGCTCAACAGATGTCCCAACAAAGGGAAATGGAGGGGAGCTGGGAGTGGGTCTGGTGGAAGGGCATATATGTGGAGGCAGGGGGTGGGAGGAGGGGTTGGGGATCGTTGGGGAGGGGGGAAATCGGGAAATTTTTACTATTGGCAATGTGAATGAAAATTATATTCAATAAATACAATTAAAAAAAAGAATAGATTTAGATTCTTTTTTTTTTTTTTTGGTTTTTCGAGACAGGGTTTCTCTGTGTAGTCCTGGCTGTCCTGGAGCTCACTCTGAGGACCAGGCTGGCCTCGAACTCAGAAATCTGCCTGCCTCTGCCTCCCAAGTGCTGGGATTAAAGGCGTGCGCCACCAACGCCCAGCTATTAATTAGCCCAGAAGCCCTAAATACTCAAGACACAATTAGCAAGTCAAATGACTTCCAAGAAGAAGAATGGAGAGGACCCTGGGCCTGTAAAGATTGGATCCAGTATTGTAGACCCAGAACAGAGAAATCGTGTGTGTGTGTGTGGGGGGGGGATGAGTGGGGAATAGCAGGGGGGAGAGTAATTATGGGACATATGGTGGGGGGGGTAATTGGGAAAGGGGAAAACCTTTGGAATGTAAACATAGAATATAGAAAAAATATTTCATTAAAAAAAAAGAAATATCATAACAATTTAATCAAAGGAACACAGAAAATAAAATTTATTTGTTATAAGTTAATTTTATTGTTTTTTCAATCTTTTGTTAGTATACTTGTAAATACAATGTTTTGATATTAACATGTAATAAAAGAAATCCTACTGGAAAAAAAGAATAGAAAAAATTGCCTGTGAGTTTCATGAAGTCATTGTTTTAAATAGCTGAGTAATACTCCATTGTGTAAATGTACCACATTTTTTGTATCCATTCCTCTGCTGAAGAACATCTTGGTTCTTTCCAGCTTCTGGCTATTATAAATAAGGCTGCTATGAACATAATGGAATGTGTGTTCTTGTTATATGTTGGAACATCTTTTGGGTATATGCCCAGGAGTGGCATAGTTATGTCCTGAGGTAGGAATGTGTCCAATTTCTGAGGAACTGCCAGACTGATTTCCAGAATGGTTGTACCACCTTGCAATTCCTCCAGCAATAGAAGAATTTCTTTCTCTACATTCTTGCCAGCATCTGCTGTCACCTGTGTTTTTTTATCTTAGCCATTCTGACTGGTATGATGTGAAATCACAGAGTCATTTTAATTTGTCTTTCCCTGATGACTAAGGATGTTGAACATGTCTTTAGGTGCTTCTTAGCTATCCAAGATTCCTCAGTTGAGAATTATTTGTTTATCTCTGTACCCCATTTTTTGTTTTGTTTTTTTGAGACAATTTCTCTGTGTAGCTCTGGCTGTCCTAGAACTCACTCTATAGACCAGGCTGGCCTAGAACTTAGAAATCCACCTGTCTCTGCCTCCCAAGTGCTAGGATTAAAGGCATGTGCCACCACTGCCTGGCTCTGTACCCCATTTTTAATAGGATTATTTGGTTCTCTGTAGTCTAACTTCTTGATTTCTTTATATATATTGAATATTTGCCCTCTATCTGATATAGGACTGGTAAAGATCTTTTCTCAATCTGTAGGTTGCTGTTTTGTCCTTTATATTAATAAACCCAAAATGTCAATCAATATAGTGAAAGCATCATATGAATCTAAATTTCTTCTCATGATAAAATCCAGCAAGATAATATCAACTATAGATTTTGATCAGTAAGAGCTAATCAATGTCCATTTACAGATCAACAAGCACACCAGTCAGAGCAGGGTGCACAAGGAGGCAGAGGAAGCTGGTATATGGGGACTGGCAAGAAATGGTCAGGGCTTTCTTATGACTTGTGCTATATGCCCACTTATGTGAAAGTAAAGACTACTAAATGGTACAGAAAAGGTGTGCCCTTCTCCAGCAAAACAAAAAAGGTTCTTAGAAAATTGGATGAGTCAGGGATTTGGACCACTGAATTTACAGGATGAATGTGGAGCATTTTGTATTGTTAGAAAGCCATTAAGGTAAAAAAATGCTATTATGATAGCAATTTATTATAGCAACCAGAACCAGAGAAGTAAAACATTATAGAGAGCTAAAGCCAAAGAATAAGTTACAGAGTATGGAGCTATAATCCAATATACAAGATGAATAGATAAGATGCAAATAGAGAAGTGAACACAAAATAATCCAAGGAGGAGATATGTCCTCTCAGTAGAAAAAAAATTAAAATACTGGTAGGTGTTCTCCTTTCAAGGGAATGCAAAACTCTGTAATTTAAATTTGGGTTTTACCAATGGCTTCATCTCAATGATAAGAGCATGGAAATATGGGAAAGGTTAAAGGGTTTGATTTTTTCCTTCAGGGAATGCCATTAATTTCCAGAAATGTCTCCATAAGATAAATATAATAACTTTACCATTTTATTTGTCATGATTAGCCAGTATGTAACACTCCAAGAAAGGAATAACAATAAGGACATGTATGTATGTATGTATGTATGTACGTACGTATGTATGTACGTATGTACGTATGTATATATGTATGTATGTATGTATGTATAAATATATGTATTTTTAATTGAAAATATCAAGTTAAGCTGCAGAGTAATATATACAGTGTATAACTAAGAACAAGAATAAATTTGAAGAACAGTGAGTTAGCTCCTTCTAATTTGCCTTTTTTCTGTCTAGTTGTTGTTATTTCTGTAGAATCCTTGAGTAAAAACAGCCCTATAGTGGTTCCAAGTGTGAACTGAGCAGATAGTAGAGAACACACTTAAAATTGTAGTCTCAGTGCAGCAGTATTCTAAGAGAAGTGCCATTTTATGTACCTGGAAGTTGTCTGGGAACCCTGAACACAGGATTTGTTTTATTTTGCCAGACTCAGAACATAGTCACTTAGAATAGCCTTTTCCTTGGAGCATTTGTGCAAAAAATTCAGTGCTGAGTTATTTTTGCTGCTCAAGGCACCGTGTCCATAGAAAACCACAGCACTTGCCTAAAAGGGAATAGGAGAGTGTTTATTCTGAAATCAAATATAAATGACCCTGGCACATATTTAGGTTACTGGAAGTGCATACTACATACAACATGGTAACAGTTTGATGGGCTTGTTATAGTAACAAAAGAAAGTATGATTATAAATCAAGGCATATTTCAAATACTTTGATGCAAACAGTAAGTAGATGGGTTGAAGCAAAGTGGAGAAACCTCTGCTGTATGTCTCTCTGGTCGTATTCTTTGCCTGTTACTTGGTGAATACTAGGGTGTAGTTTCATTAATACATTTCAAAAGGTTTGGTATCTGTGAATTACAGAATGTTAGGTTCAAAACAGGTAGAAACAGACAGGTTCTGTATGCCCTTATTAGGAGACTTCACTACATTCACTCTTATAAATTCCAGGATGTTTCCACTGCACTGGATTTTTAAGTTGTCCCTCAGATGCTCCCAAATTCCAGTTCCCTCTCCTAGTACTCTCTTCCTCTGCCCCTCCAACCCCTTTCTGTTCTCATCTCCAGTGGTTCCCAGTATATCTGCAAAATCTATTCTATTTTCCCTTCCCAGGAAGAGAGTCAAAGAAGATTTTCAAAAGAAAAGAAAAGAAAAGAAAAGAGAAGAGAAGAGAAGAAAAGAAAAGAAAGGAAAAGAAAGGAAAAAAAAGAAAAGGGCAAGGAAATCTTGAGAGGATGATGATGATTCTGTGGTTCTTTAAACTTTATGATACATTCTCAGAACCTAGAAGCATCCTGTGTGAATAAGCATGTATCAGAGAAGATATAGGTCAAAACCTCTCCTCTATGGGTGAGCTTGAAGGTCTAAACAGCTGTACTTAAATGCAGATCAGTCATAAACTACTTACCAGAGCACAGAGGGAGTGCATGAGTGTCAAGGACCAAAGTGTAGGTAGCTTAAAAGCACAAGGCATTTACACTCTTTCTACCTGAGGAAGTGTTTTGTAGATGTATCTATCAGAAGTGCACCAGAGGATTAAAGAGTTTCCTGTGAAATTATATCTCTTAACATCTGAAGGTGCACCCATGAAGTCTCACCAGCATGACTGCCTAAATGTGAGCCCAACAAAGATGATACTAATGGACATGCCAAAGTAGGCAGAAAAAAGTCCACAGGCTTCAACCCTAAACAATGAATTACAGGCAACCAAGGACATTTGGGAGCTTGAGAGGTGGTCTTTCCCTAGGAAACGCACATCAGTGTGTTGTCCAATGCTAGATGGATAGCCCAGAAAATAGACATTATACATATTCAATGGGTTATATTTAGGAATACATGTTTATATGTGAATTATTGCATGTATGCAATAGCACATGAAAAAAGAGGTCATGAATTTAAAGAGGATCAGGTATTGGAGAATTTGTATGGAGAAAGGGGAAGGAAGAAATGTTGTAAAATATATTCTAATCTTAAAAAGTAAAGACATAAAAGCACAGGGCACTTAGGGAAAGCTCTGCATTATCACTAGCTGAGTACTAAGCAAATTACCCAGAATTCGTTAGCAACAAAACCCACTACAACAAAAGACATTAGAAAAAAGAATTAGCTGAAGAAAGCCACTAAGTAAACAACACTAACATCAACAATAAAATCTAAATGGCAATGATAGAGAACTCTAGAGGAGTCTAATTCCCAGTACCGCCAAAGTATTTTATTTTCCAATTTTCAACAAAAATGAGGCATGCTAAGAAACAGAAAAGTGTAACTCACACCCAGGGACAAAGTAATTAACTGAAGCTACCCCTAAGGACAACAACTTGAGGAATGTGCCCTGGCACATACATGGACTTCTCAGGAAAACCAATGATTGATCTCTAATTAGGAACCATGTAGCCCTGCAGGCAGTGGGATAAGATATCCAAAATTTGAGAAAGAAAATGATCTTCTACTAAAAATGCATGCACAAAAATGTTTTCCTCTAAGGTAAAGGGAAATGAACACATTACTGGATAGATGAGATAATGTTCATGGCAGATCTGTCCCATGACAGCTGTAGAAGAGAACTAGATTGAAAGGAAAGAACATGGTGCAGTAACTATAACCTGTATGAAGGGAAAGAGAACACTGGTAAAGAAACACACACATGAAAAAGACAGTATTAACTATTTTTCTACTACCAATAATCTGCTATTATATTTAAAAAGTATCTCTGTGTATATGTGAATATATGCATATATATGTATGTATGTATGTATATATATATAATTTATACTTACAGGCACTCTATTGGGACATTGTGATTTTATGCTTGCAGAATTGCTGGGGCTACATCTCACTTAGGAAGTGAGATGAATGTATTACTGGGGTTAAGGAACTGAGAAGAATTATTAATGCCATGAACATGGTACAGGGAGAGAGAGAGAAAGAGGAAGCTGCATGGTAGTGGTAGGGCATGTGAGTGTGCTGGAGCCCCTCCAGAAAGTTGAGCAGGGAGATACTGAAATGTTGCGAGTTCTTGCTTTACTGTACTATACTCAAAATGTATAAGAAGAGGCTACTTCCCATGCCTATGGGCTCTGATTCCCTTCCATCTATCCATCTGTCTGTCTCTAGTGCTGGGGTCTAAATTCTCCCTGAAGCCCAAGATTTTGCCCCTATATCTGATCATGAGTGTAATAACTCTTCTAATAAATGCCTTATTCTGCAGTAATCCACCTCAAGACCTTCTTTAATAACCTGCTCCATCCTTAAAATTAATCTATAAAGATAAAATTTGAGCCAGGCATAGCAGTACATGCCTATAATACTAGCATTTGGGTGGCCGAAGGAAGGAGATGTAAATTTCAATACAATTCTGGTCTTCATGGTGGGATCATGTCAACAAGGTACAGTTTGTTTGACAGGAATATCTAAAAGGACTCTGTTATTTAGCAGTTGAATAAGTTCAATCAACTTTTTAACCTACTTTCTCTTCCTTTGATTTAGAAAAATGAGTAATAGTTGTGATTATTATTGTTGTTATGTAGGTGCTTATCCTATGTTGGGTACAAAATATGTGATTATTACACATTACTTCTTTGCCTAACGATGAGAAAAAATATCCTCTGCATTGCATATTTTTTTTGGTCAGGTCTTTTGAAATTTTTTTTATTTTTTCTATATTATTTGTTAACATTCGAAAGTCTTTCCCCTTTCCAGTTCCCCCCGCCACCATATGTCCCCATAAGTCCTCGTGTCCGCACACCCCCCATTCCCCAATCACCCTTCCCTCCCCATCATTTCTCTGTTCTGGTACTCTCCTACAAAACCGGATTTATTCTTTTCCAGACCAGGGTCCTCTCCATCCCTTTTCTTGGGAATCTTTCGCTTAGCTAATTGTGTCTTGAGTATTCAGAGCTTCTGGGCTCCTTAATATCCACTTATCAGTGATTGCAATTCATGTGTATTCTTTTGTGATTGGGTTGACTCACTTAGGATGATATTTTCCAGATCCAACCATTTGCCTACAAATTGCATGAATTCATTATTTTTAATTGCTGAGTAGTATTCCATTGTATAAATATGCCACATTTTCTGTATTCATTCCTCCGTTGAGGGACATCTGGGTTCTTTCCAGCTTCTGGTTATTATAAATAAGGCTGCTATGAACATAGTGGAGCATGTGTCTTTATTGCATGCAGGGGAATCCTCTGGGTATATGCCCAGGAGTGGTATGACAGGGTCCTCTAGAAGTGTCATGCCCAATTTTCTGAGGAACCGCCACACTGATTTCCCGAGCGGTTGTACCATCTTGCAATCCCACAAACAATGGAGGAGTGATCCCCTTTCTCCACATCCACTCCAGCACCTGTTGTCTCTTGAGTTTTTAATCTTAGCCATTCTGCCTGGTGTGAGATGGAATCTCAGGGTTGTTTTGATTTGCATTTCCCTTATGACTAATGATGTTGAACATCTCTTAAGGTGCTTCTCAGCCATCTGAATTTGTTCTGGTGAAAATTCCTTGTTTAGCTCTGCACCCAATTTTTTAATAGTGTTATTTGTTTCTTTGAGGTCTAACTTCTTGAGTTCTTTGTATATATTGGATATTAGCCCTTTGTCAGATGTGGGATTGGTGAAGATCTTTTCCCAATTTGTTGGTTGCTGTTTTGTCTTTCTGACAGTGTCTTTTGCCTTACAAAAACTTTGTAATTTTATGAGGTCCCATTTGTCAATTCTTGATCTTAGAGCATAAGCGATTGGTGTTCTGTTCAGGAACTTTCCCCCTGTGCCCATGTCCTCCAGGGTCTTCCACAGTTTCTTTTCTATTAGTTTCAGTGTGTCTGGTTTTATGTGGAGGGCCTTGATCCACTTGGAGTTGATCTTAGTGCAAGGAGAGAAGAGTGGGTCAATTCACATTCTTCTGCATATTGACCTCCAATTGAACCAGCACATTTGTTGAAAAGGCTATCTTTTTTCCACTGGATGGTTGTAGCTCCTTTATCAAAGATCAAGTGACCATAACTCTGTGGGTTCATTTCTGGATCTTCAATTCTATTCCATTGATCTACTTGCCTGTCACTGTACCAATACCATGCAGTTTTTAACACAATCGCCCTGTAGTACTGCTTGAGGTCGGGGATATTGATTCCCTCAGAAGTCCTTTTATTGTTGAGAATAGCTTTAGCTATCCTGGGTTTTTTGTTACTCCATATGAATTTGAGAATTGCTTGTTCTAGATCTACGAAGAATTGATTTGGGATTTTGATGGGGATTGCATTGAATCTGTAGATTGCTTTTGGCAAGATGGCCATTTTTACTATATTGATCCTGCCAATCCAGGAGCATGAAATATTTTTCCATTTCCTGAGGTCTTCTTCGATTTCTTTCTTCAAGGACTTGAAGTTCCTGTCATACAGATTGTTCACTTGTTTGGTTAGAGTCACGCCAAGATACTTTATATTGTTTTTGGCTATTGTGAAGGGTGTCATTTCCCTAACTTCTTTCTCAGCCTGCTTGTCCTTTGAGTACAGGAAGGCTACTGATTTGCTTGAGTTGATTTTATAACCAGCCACTTTGCTGAAGTTGTTTATCAGCTGTAGGAGTTCTCTGGTGGAGTTTCTTGGGTCACTTACATATACTATCATATCATCTGCAAATAATGATAGTTTGACTTCTTCCTTTCCAATTTGTATCCCTTTGACTTCCTTATGTTGTCTAATTGCTCTCCCTAGAACTTCAAGTACTATATTGAAAAGATATGGAGAGAGAGGGCAGCCTTGTCTAGTCCCTGATTTTAGTGTGATTGCTTCAAGTTTCTCTCCATTTATTTTGATGTTGGCTACTGGTTTGCTGTATATTGCTTTTACTATGTTTAGGTATGGGCCTTGAATTCCTGCTCTTTCTAGGACTTTTAACATGAAAGGATGTTGAATTTTGTCAAATGCGTTTTCTACATCTAATGAGATGGCCATGTGGTTTTTTCTTTTAGTTTGTTTATGTATTGGATTACATTGATGGATTTCCATATATTGAACCATCCCTGTATCCCTGGGATGAAGCCCACTTGATCATGGTGAATGATCATTTTAATGTGCTCTTGGATTCAGTTGGCAAGAATTTTATTTAGTATTTTTGCATCGATATTCATAAGTGAAATTGGCCTGTAGTTCTCTTTCTTTGTTTTATCTTTGTGTGGTTTTGGTATCAATGTAATTGTGGCTTCATAGAATGAATTTGGCAGTGTCCCTTCTGTTTCTATTTTGGGGAATAGTTTGAAGAGTATTAGTATTAGGTCTTCTTTGAAGGCCTGATAGAATTCTGCACTAAAACCATCTGGTTCTGTACATTTTTTGGTTGGGAGGCTTTCTATAAAGCCTTCTATTTCTTTAGGGGTTATGGGACTATTTAGCTGATCTAATTGATCCTGATTTAATTTTGGTATTTGGTATCTGTCTAGGAAATTGTCCATTTCCTCCAGATTCTCCAGTTTTGTTGAGTATAGACTTTTGTATTAGGATCTGATGATCTTTTGAATTTCCTCAGTCTCTCTTGTTATATCCCCCTTTTCATTTCTAATTTTGTTATTTTGAATACTCTCTCTGTGCCCTTTGGTTAGTCTGGCTAGGGGTTTATCTATCTTGTTGATTTTCTCAAAGACCCAGCTCCTGGTTTTGTTGATTCTTTGTATGGTTTCCTTTGTTTCTATTTGATTGATTTCAGCCCTTAGTTTGATGATTTCCTGTCTTCTACTCCTCCTGGGTGAATTAGCTTCTTTTTGTTCTAGAGCTTTCAGTTGTGGCATTAATCTGCTAGTGTATGCTCTCTTCTGTTTCTTTTTGGAGGCACTCGGGGCTATGAGTTTTCCTCTTAGCACTGCTTTCATTGTGTCCCAAAGATTTGTGTTGGTTGTACCTTCATTTTCATTGAATTCTAAAAAGTCTTTGATTTCTTTCTTTATATCTTCCTGACCAAGTTGTCATTGAGTAGAGTATTGTTCAGTTTCCATGTGTATGTGGGCTTTCTGTTGGTTTTTTTGCTGTTGAAGACCACTTTTACTCCATAGTGATCTGATATGAGGCAAAGGATTAATTCGATCTTCTTGTATTTGTTGACATCTGTCTTGAGACCAATTATATGATTGATTTTGGAGAAGGTACCGTGCGGTGCTGAGAAAAAGGTATATACTCTTGCTTTAGGATGAAATGCTCTATATCTATATATCTATATATCTATATATCTATATATCTATATATCTATATATCTATATATCTATATATCTATATATCTATCTATCTATATATCTATATATCTATATATCTATATATCTATATATCTATATATCTATATATCTATATATCTATATATCTACATATCTACATATCTATATATCTATATCTATCTATCTATCTATCTATCTATCTATCTATCTATCTATATCTCTATCTAAATCTATATATATGTTAAATCCAATTGGTCCAAAACTTCAATTAGTTTCACTGTGTCCCTGTTCAATTTCTGGTTTCCTGATCATTCCATTGAGGATAGTGGAGGGTTGAAGTCACCCACAATTATTGTGTTAGGTGCAATGTGTGCTTTAAGCTTTAGTAAAGTTTCTTTCACAAATGAGGGTGCCCTTGCATTTGGAGCATAGATGTTCAGTATTGAGAGTTCTTCTTGGTGGATTTTCCCTTTGACCAGCAAGTAGTGACCTTCAGTGTCTCTTTTGATGACTTTAGGTTGAAAGTCAATTTTATCCGATATTATAGTAGCTACACCTGCTTGTTTCCTGAGACCATTTGCTTATAAAATTGTCTTCCAGCCTTTTACTCTAAGGTAGTGTTTGTCTTTGACACTGAGATGTGTTTCCTGTATGCAGCAAATTGTAGGGTCCTGTTTCTGTATCCAGTCTGTTAGTCTATGTCTTTTTATTGGGGAATTGAGCCCATTGATGTTAAGAGATATTAAGGAATAGTAACTATTATTTCCTGACATTTTTGAAATTATATTTTATATTTGAGTGGCTATCTTCTTTTGTGTTTTATGAGAGAAGGTTTCTATCTTGCTTCTTCTGGGATGTAGTTTTCCTTCTTGTGATGGTGTTTTTCCCATATTATCCTTTGTAGCGCTGGGTTTGTGGAAAGATATTGTGCAGATTTGGTTTTGTCATGGAATACCTTGGTTTCCCCATCTATGGTGATTGAGAGTTTTGCTGGGTATAGTAGTTTTGGCTGAAATTTGTGTTCTCTTAGAGTCTGCATGATATCTGCCCAGGATCTTCTAGCTTTCATGGTCTCTGGTGAGAAGTCTGGTGTAATTCTGATAGGTCTTCCTTTATATGTTACTTGGTCTTTTTCTCTTACTGCCTTTAATATTCTTTCTTTGTTTAGTACATTTGGGGTTTTGATTATTATGTGATGGGAGGTATTTCTGTTCTGGTCCAGTGTGTTTGGAGTTCTGTAGGCTTCTTGTATATTCATGGGCATCTCTCTCTTTAGGTTGGGGAAGTTTTCTTCCATAATTTTGTAGAAGATATGTGCTGGCCCTTTAATTTGTAAATCTTACCTCTCATCTATACCTATAATCCTTAGGTTTGGTCTTCTCATTTTGTCCTGGATTTCTTGGATGTTTTGGGTTACAAGCTTTTAGCATTTTGCATTATCTTTGATTGTTGAGTCCATGGTTCCTATGGTATCCTCAGTATCTGAGATTCTTTCTTCTATCTCTTGTATTCTATTGTTGATACTTGCATCTATGGCCCCTGATTTCTTCCCAAGGTTTTCTATCTCCAACGTTGTCTCTCTTTGAGATTTTTTAGTTGTTTCTACTTCTGTTTTTAGATCCTGGATGGTTTTGCTCAGATCTTTCACTTGCTTGTTTGTGATTTCATGTAATTCTTTAAGAGATTTTTGTGTTTCCTCTTTCATGACTACTACTTGTTGACCCACGTTTTCCTGTATTTCGTTAAGTGATTTTTTTTATTTCCCTGTTATTGGCTTCTGCTTTTTGATCCATATTCTCCTGAATTTCTTTGTGATTTTTGTGTTTGCCTTGTAAGGCCTTCGAACTTTTGATCAATTTTCTCCTGTATTTCTTTAAGAGATTTATCCATGTGTTCTGTTATCAGCATCCTCACCAATGATTTTATATCTGTATCTTGATTTTCTGGTATACTGGGGTATCTGTGGCTTTCTGCTGTTGGGGAACTGGGTTTGGATACTGCCATATTGCCTTGATTTCTGATAGTAATGTTCCTACATTTGCCTTTTGCCATTTGTTTATTTCTGGACTTAGTTGGCCTTGTTATTACTGGTTGGTTTTAAAGCTCCTGAGAGCCTGGCATTTGGTGCTGCTGTCTCAGAGGGCATCTGTGCTCCAGAGGTGGAAACTAGAAGGTTTCCACTGCTGGGCTCTGAATTACCTTCTCAGCTCTGCTGGGCTGGATTCAAGTCTCCTCCCTGCTTGCCTCTGAATACTTAACTGGCCTCCAGTGGTCTCCTCCTGGTTTGCCTGGTTAGTCTACCAGCAGGGCTCTGCTTGGTTGAGCTGTTCTCCCCAGGGGACCGTGGAGCTCTGTCTCACTGTGGGCTCTCTGTGGATCTGGAGCTCCCCCTGGTTGGGATGCAGGGTCCAAGAAAGTGCGGATCCTAGTCCTTGGGTCTCTGTCTATCTACAGGACCTCCTGCAGGTCAGACGTTCTTCCGCCTGCCCAGGCGGCCGTAATGCTGCCCAGCTCCCTGGTGCAGAAGGCACCCAGGCATGCTATACCCTGGGAAATCCTTCACTCTGGTGCCCACTGTACCTTGCTCGGTTACCGGCTCCAAGATGGTGGCCGGTCTCAGGGCGCTGTCTAACCACAGGATTCCCTGCAGGCCCAGGGCTTCCTGGCTGGGCTGCTGAAGCCTAGGCAGCAGCTCTCCCAGTCGGCAGGGGCTCCCCCTGGTTGAGCTGTTCTCCCCAGGATAATGTCGGACCATGGAGATCTGTCTCACTGCGGGTTCTCTGTGGATCCTGAGTTACCGCCCCCCCCCTTGGGCTGCAGTGTCCAAGATGGCGCGGATCTCCGTCCTTGGGTCTCCGTGTATCTTGCTGGGTTACCCGCTCCAAGATGGTGGCTGGTCTCTGGGCTCTGTCTAACCACAGGATTCCCTGCAGGCCCGGGGCTTCCTGGCTAGGCTGCTGAAGCCTAGGCAGAGGTTCTCCCAGTAGGCAGGGTTCTGCCTGGTTGAGCTGTTCTCCCCAGGATAGTGTTGGACCGCGGAGCTCTCGCATTATTTTTTTAAAATAAAACTTGTTCTTTATTGATTAAAAAAAAAACATGGAATTTCTGGAAATTGGATATTTAACCTTCTGTTTACCTGAAATGGAAGCAAATGCAAACCAGAACACAGGATGAGAGATGCCTATGATGTCATCACCTGCATGTCTGACAGTGTTGGGAAATCTGGAACACAACTT
This sequence comes from Apodemus agrarius, assembly GCA_964023405.1. Classification (NCBI taxonomy): domain Eukaryota; kingdom Metazoa; phylum Chordata; class Mammalia; order Rodentia; family Muridae; genus Apodemus; species Apodemus agrarius. The sequence goes on along the minus strand of OZ030005.1, from coordinate 52,462,386 downwards.
CCAAGTCAGAATACGCACCCCAAGAGAACGCCTCGACCACTCCAACAATGAGTGTGATGGTATTTCCCAAAGCACGCAGCATGGGCTTCAACATACTGGGAGGTCAGAAAGAGAAAAGCAAATTCATTGCACATTTACAATCAGGTGTTTTATGTCATTTTATAGTATGAATACAGACTCTTTTTTTTTTTAAACTGGAAGAGTATTATATATAACACAACTAGGAAAATATATATTTCTTATTTTTAATTTCTATTGTTGAGTTTTACTGATCTTGAAATTTTATATCAATTTTCATTTTACTAGTTTTTTAATATGTTGAGTTTTTCCTTTGAAAGAGAATCTAATAGTAGCTTGCAGAATGATTCACAAATAAATTATATTTTAGTATTAATGTGAAATAATGTAATTGTTATTTACCAGATAACAGACATTTTAGTGCAGCTTGATAGGTACAAGTCATGAGGAGGAGTCTGGAATCCACAATATGACTCTGAGGAGCAACAGGAGGTGACTTTAGGAAGTGATGGAACTAGATCCACTTTGTCTTGATTATGTGGAGTTACATAAATCTTACATAAATCCATTGTACTACATCTCTGTCTGGGGAAAAGAAGAGAGATGATCAATGTACCATAGCCTGTTTCTAGGGGGATACAGACTTGCAACTATAGATAGATAAATAGCCTCTGTTACTTAAGCTGAATTTCAGTCTGTCCACTGTGTTTTGAGTGTAGCAGTCAGCATACCCTCTATGTGCTTTCTCTGTTGCCCATTCTTTCTTTCCAGTTTATACTCTTTTACACAACTGCATTCAGGAATTTCTACCATGCTCTGTGCACAGGAGAAATATAACAATATTTTCTTCTGTGTGTACACAGAAAAAACTATTCAAAGCACCTCCCATATCTTCAATTTTATTTTATTTTATTTTATATGAAATAAAAGAGAATATCTGGTATTCCTCTGTATATGAAGAGATATATCTTATATGCATGCAATAATAAAATAACTAAAGATAGAAAATGTTTTTAAAATGCAATTAAGTTTCTACAGAAACCATGTGACATTATTTAGATTAAGGCATAACTCATTTTATGTTAATCTGTGTTTACTGGATCAACATTTTATTTCAACATTTCAATTTAGATTTGAAATCATGGCTTGTCAAATGTGCAAATGTGCCCTTTTAGAAATATTGTCGCTAAGCGTGGTGGTGCATGTCTGCATTCCACTTAGGAGGGGTGTGAATGTGGGCTATTCTAGCACAGGATTGAAGACAGATCTTGACAAGATATCAAAAACCTGTCTCAAACATATTATACTATAGCCAATATTATATATTATTTTAACAATTATACATTTTAATGCATATATAGATTATAACTCCTGTGTAACTGAGAAAAAGAACATCCATTTAATAACTTCTTAAAGCAATTTAGTTATCCACTTATACACACATTAAATTCCTGATGTCCACAATACATTGCCCATAGAATCCTACAGAATAGAACTATTTGAGATTGTCTTTTTAATTAGTATCATTTTATAATGAAACCATAGAAACCAATGAGATAGATGATAGGTAAGTAGGTTGGTAGATAGATAGATAGATAGATAGATAGATAGATAGAAGATAGATAAACAGATGATAGATTTTTAACTATTTTTTCAGATTTGTATAGTGCAGCTAATGCAATTTAATCAAACCCCCTTCTCTTTTTTCAAAAATTTCTCCTATATATACCATCACTATTTCTTCCCAAAGCGTTTCCTTGAAGAAAATTTACTCTCCACCCCCCAGAACCTATCATCTACCAATTTCTCCCCAGCAAGGGGCAAATGTGTACCTCATGCACACATGCTGGCATTTTGGTTGGCTTGATCTTCTGTAGATTTTATGTATGCTATCTCAGATGTTGTGCATTCATGTGTGCAACAGTCCTATTATATACAGTAAATAATGATTTTTTTTTCTGTAGACTTCCATTACTTTTAACTCTTACAATGTCCACTTTCTGTGATGTTCCCTGAGCCTTGGTGGTAGAGTCCAATGATGTGATATAGTATTCCCAGTTCAAGATGGGGGGGGATTAGGAAATGGGAAATCATTTGAAATGTAAATAAAGAAGATAACTCTGCATATCACTTGAATACTATAACTTAAATTACATGTAATAAAATAATACCTAGTAATGCAAAATACATAACACATCTTAAATTAGTCAGAAAAAGAATGCAAAAACAAATAACATTTTAGAATGCACATTCGCGCGCGCGCACACACACACACACACACACACACGTCACTCAGAATAAAATGAAGTTATTTATATTGTAGTCACCATGTCTGCCATATTTGTAGGTTATGTACCTCCTCCTATTACCCACTCATGGAAGATGCAGCTTACTTACAATCCTACCTAGATCTGGGTTTTTGTGGTTTTCCATTATCTTAACCACAGGGCAAACTAATACTTGGAGGATTCTTAAATGGCATCCTGCATTCCAGATATACTCTTCCTTTCATCTACTGTGAAGTAAAAATTTGATTTCTCTTCAAACTTGGGTTCAGTCACCCAAACCAATATCATAACTTCCTTCTTAGTTTGTGCACACAAAGGCATGAGGAGCCCAGAGTGTTAGGTAATGATATTCTAGACAACTGAAATCATTGTGTTTCTTAGAAATAAGCATCCTTCTACCTGGAACTGTGACCCCGAGACCACCAAATATGAAGTCCTGGGAACAGGAATCATTGGTTTTGCTAGTAGGTCATTGAACTGAAGATGAGCAGTGCCACTGGCATTTTTATCCCTTAAATCGGAGCTCATTCTCAGCTTTGGAAAAAAACAAAACAAAACAAACAAACAAACAAACAAAAACAACCCACATATTAGATTCTGATTCAGGTGAAATGGAGACTTCTGGAAAATCCTTGTCCTAGTTCTGGAAGGTACTGACCCTCAATGTGTGCCGTAACTTCCTTTACAGAAGGCTGCCACCAGCTCTTTAGGATAGTAGTGAACAAAACAAGACTATTGAGTAGTGTTGGCATCTTGCCACACTTCTTGGTTATGCAATAAGTTTATTACTCAGAAACAAAGCTGTGTTGACAGCATGTTATACACATTCGTGGATAGTTATTTCATCAAATCTTTATATAAGGGGAATAAAACTTAATATCAAAATAAAAATCTATTTCCAAAAAGAAACCACTGCCTTGCTTGTCAAAACCTGTTCAGTGTAACCTTCATGGCAGCTGGCATAATGTTCCAGAGAACAGTTCTATATCTAGACTTCAGTACTAGATTCTGCTGATATATGGGTGAATTACGGCATGGCCATACTGACTATGGCATGCTCGTCTGTAACCTCCAGCCTTACAACTAAGGCCATTTCATTCATGAACCCACTGGATTTGCTAAGGGTAAATTGGTAGCCATGAAATAAGTCAACCATCAACTTGATTATAAAATCATTCTCTATTGACATTCACATGAGGCATAAATATCTTCATACCTGTGTTCCTTCAGAGAAATACAGCCATACATATCTTCTGTAAATGTCTTCCAGCAATATTCTAATACTCTTCCTCCCAAATTCCTAACCACATATCCCATGATTAGTTGATATTGGTACATAATCATATGTGTGGTCATGTCTTCTTCCAAATCAATGCATACAACTAGCCGTATGACCAAAAGTTTTTCCCTGTGCAATGATATCCCTTTATTCCAGATAGGAAGCATAGTGCTATCTATCACTATGCTTTCAAGTGATGCCTTTATGTCATATACAACCAAGTTTTTAATTTCATGTCTTTTGTTAATACATAGTAAGGAATTTCCCCATGATTTTAAAGTACATAAAGGGAGACAGTAGGCAGCTTAGAGGTGTAAAAATTACAAACCTTTGGTTCACTACTTATTATTATAATTTAGAGCTTATTTAGCAATCATTTTATTCTAAATATGTTATCTTTGTGGTTTCATTTGTTAGGCAAAAAGTTGTAGTAAGATTCTTAGGTTACATAAAAACTTGTTACTCATGATCAACCACTTGATTTTTATTCAGACCACAAAGAGCAGGTTAACAGTTGTCTATTATTGTGATGACAATTCCTGGTAGAAGCAATTGAAAAGAGGACAAGTTTATTTTATCCCACAGGTTCAAGTTTAGTTCTCATGAGAAGGAGAGCATGAAGGAGCAGATGTATACCTACTATGGTGGATCAGAAGGCAGAGAATGGTAGCTTGTGGCTTCCATCTTTTCTTTTCTTTTCTTTTCTTTTCCTTTCTTTTCTTTTCTTTTCTTTTCTTTTCTTTTCTTTACTTTTCTTTTCTTTTCTTTTCTTTTCTTTTCTTTCCTTTTCTTTTCTTTTCTTTTCTTTTCTTTTCTTTTCTTTTCTTTTCTCTTCTTTTCTTTTCTTTTCTTTTCTTGCATCTGGGCCTCCAGCTCATGGGATAATGTCATTCATATACAAGAATGGATTTCCCTTACCTCTTACTAAATGTTCTCAGCAAATACACTGGCAGATATACTCAGGGATATCCCTCAATCTTTTAAATGATTTTAAGTCTAGTCTAGAGGATTAGCTACCACAAATTGCCTTTCAAAAGACATAAGCATACCTCAATGATACTGTGACAATTTGGGTAAAACAAATATGATAGTAAGTCCAGTTGCATTAATCGTTTAGTTTCAAGGCATGGAAAAGCTATGTTTACATAATAGTCAATCACAAGAACAAGAACACCATATCTAAAGCAACAGTGTACATATACATGATGGTTGATATTCACTACCAACTGGGCTTAATCTAGAGGCACCTAGGAGACAGGACCCTGGGAACACCTAGAAAGGACTAGAATAGGTTAATTGAGTTAGAAAGGGACTCTCTAAATCAGACTGGCACCATTAACTGGGATTGGATCCTGTGCCATATACACATGGCAATTCAAGCTGAGCACCAGTGATCATACTTCTCTGCTCACGATTGTCCATGTTGTAGGACCAGGTGCTTGAATCTGCTGCTGCCAGGGCTTTGCCTCCATAGTTGAATGTATCATGAACTGTGTGCAAAATCAAAGCCCTTTGTTCAGAGTATTTTATCACAGCAAAAGTAACCAAGAATGTATGCTGTAAAAAAAAAAAGAACACTATTTCTAAGGAATATAAATAAATTTTTTTCTGGTAGACTGTTTTGTTTCAGTACCAATGGTATGTAGTTATAGTGGTTATGATAGCTGTGGCGAGTTTATGATAAGAATGAACTCATCTTCTAAACAGGTGTGCTGTTATCAGAATAGATTTAGTATAATTCTTAATGTTCCTGGGATTCTCTCAACATTGTTGTGTTACCAACTATATCAACCCACCTAAGACTCTTCTCTTCTGATGTTTTGAAGCCAGTCATCTACTTTCCCCACCATAGCTAAGATATTGCAGACAGGTACATTAAAAGTCAGGGTTCAGTGTGTAGTATATGGCCTTGTAATGGAAGAAGAGATCACCTAGGGTATTTACAAGAGAGGATAATGCCACACTTTTTGCATCATTTTTGATCCTTTTTGATCAGCACCGCTGTGTTGCCTCACATTTTATGGTAGGGGAAGCTTCTACCTTCAGAGCACACAGAAGTTTATCTTTTCCTTTGACTCTCCCTGTCTTCACTGAACCATTGGGACTTATAGGCCTGCTCTGGGTTGGGATTTGGTGTCTAGGGATGCCTTGGTTAGTTTGAACTTCTGGCTTTATACATATTACTAACAGCAAATTGGGCTGTTTTAATTTCTTATCACTCTTGTTTTTTAAAACCACCTTAATTAACTTTCCCTGAATCTACAAAAAATACAGTTTTCATTCTGTTTTCTCTCACCATACCTTTTCACTACACTTAGTCATTTCTTGCTTTTGATTAGAAGTGAAACACTTAGGATCCTTTATTTTAGCATAGAATAGAGTTTATTTAGGGCATGATGAGGGGAGTTAAGGGGTTAGTAGAGGCAGAGAAAGGCAGAGAGAAGGAAAGAGTAGAGAAGTAGAGGCCGGCCATGACAATGTGGAAAGAGGGATGTATGATTATTTCTAATACTTGAAAATCTAGAAACTATTTAAAGGCTATTAAATGACATATCAATGTGTTTGTGTTTTTGTATCTTGAGGGATAGGTAGGAGAGAGAGAGAGAGAGAGAGAGAGAGAGAGAGAGAGAGAGAGCTTATTTACTTATTTGGTTTTGGTTTATAGTATGAGTGTGTGGTAATTTGAATAGATATGGCCCTCATAGCTCATGTGTTTGAATGGTTGGCCCATAGGGAGTTGTACTATTAGGAGGTATGACCTTATTGGAGTGGCTGTGGCCTTGTTGAAGGAAGTGTGTCACTGTGTAGGCGGGCTTTGAGGTATTAGATATGCTCAAGCTACACCAATGTTGTACACAGCCCCCTACTTGTTATCTGTAGATTAGGATGAATAACTCTATGCTTCTCCAATACAATGGATTCCTGCATGCTGCCATGTCTCTCACCATGATGATAGTGGACTAAACCTCTGAAATCGTAAGCCAGCCCCAATTAAATATTTTCATTTATAAGAGATGCAATGGTTATGGTGTTTATTCTGAATGGATTTCCCTTACCTCTTAGTAAATGTTCTCAGGAAATACACTGGCAGATATACTTAGATCAAGTGTCACATAGTTGTTATCAAGTTATTCACTGGTTCTTTGATTGCCAAAATGATATTACACCAATGAAAGGACTTAAATTCTGTAAGAATCACCAAGTTACAATTCATATTTAAAAATTAAGCACATGCTGTTAGCTTTCTTTGCCTGATGCAGGATTGCTACAAACCTTTGCTATGTAAATCTAATCAAATAACTAACTAAATAAATAAATATGAGGTAGACCTCTGTATAACTATGCATAGAGACTAACGTATGGTCCCCAACGCCTAGTAGAGGATTTTGGAAGAGGTAAAGTGTGCATGACTATGATAATTTTAGGCCATAGTTTAGACAGGAAGAGGTGCGGGGTCAGGAACATTGGAATATTTAAAGATGTTTTAGAGCATCAATGTTAAGATGCATCTTGTAAAGACAAGTAGACCCCCAAATAGCCAGCCTGATAAATATTTATATATCCACACAAAATATGTGTAAATAAATATTGCATATATAGATGAATGTATAAAAATATTAATACCTATCTGTAAAATTTAACCATTTACTCATAGAAATGTGGCCTAATATGATGAGATATGCAAATAAAAGTATAAATATATATTTTCTAAGGAATACAGATAAAATGCATTTATAAATATATAACTAATGCACAGATATATAGCCAAGTATATGAATAAATAAATATGTATGTATAAAATAAACATAGCAAGATGAAATGCAGTATTACAGTTTCACAAACACCATCTGCAAACTTGGATTCCTGGCCAGTAGCAGTGGGTCTTTTAATCATTTCTGGAAGCAATGAGAACCAACATCTCTAAAGGCAACCTTGTTGTCAGTTCTAGGTAATTCTCTGCTGATGGCATCAAACAGGTCTATGCACATTTACCAGCTGAAAGGTCACAGTCCTCCAGTGGGAACACATTCTCTTCTCAGCAGAGTTCTCACCTAGCAGTCCTTCTTGGGAGTATACAAGGCAATATGTAAAGTATGGTCCAGGCGTGTGCAAGTGCAGCTAGTACTCTCCTCAGACACAAGATCAGCTACGTCAGTCATCAGAGAGAGCTGGCTGCCGTGCGTATGTACATAGAGAAGGGTAATTGATAGCCTTTCTAGGTTTGACTGACAGAAGGCAATTGTAGTTATTCAAAGGACAGGGAATGGCACCAGATGAAAGAGATGAGGCACCTCTGAGAAAAATATTTCTGTCTAATATTAGCTGGTTTTAGTGATTCCTTCTAGAGGAGAACTTGAATCTAACGTAATAGTTGACTACAGAGCTTAGGATTTCCTCTGTCATTTAACCAGTGGGCAACGTTCTGTTATTTTCTGACCAAGACAATATTGGCCAGGCATGAGAATCACACTGAGAGTCAGTGCTAGGTTCTGCCTGCTCAATAGATATAATACTGGAGCATCAAATAGAACCAATGCTTATGAAACAAGGAAAGTTTACATGACAGTTTCAGGAGCTAAAGAGGTCACCTGTGAATATACAAGGAAATGAGTTCTGCTAGTCCAAGGTCATAAGTACATAATAGGCTTGGTTGAAGGTCAGGCTCCCTATAAGTTTCAGACATGTCTCAAAAATGCTAGGTTCAGCAATAAATAAACTCTGAAAAGAAAGAAATACCAGGGCAGCTCTGGACCCTAAGATTCCTCTACTTGTTGAGATGGTAGACTGGTTCTACAATTTTGAGGATGGGGACAACAACCTCACTGAAGTACATGGATTGAAGGTCAATGACATATTCTTGTGCCTGAGTTATCCAAGTACAGATTATTAATGTGGTCAAACTAAGAATTCAATAGGTGGGTCCCCCAACAATTTAAACAGAGACTCTCTGCCACTATTGTGTGGCTTTGGATTCCTTTCCTATAGCTAGGCTACTTTGTCTGGTCTCCATGGGAAAGGATGCTCTTAGTCCGGTTGTCAGGACAGGGTAGGTGGGTACCCAGAGGGTCCTCCTTTTCTCCAAAGAGAAGGTAAAGGGGAACGAGAGGAGGTATAAGCATGTGACTTGGAGGAGAGGAAGCAAGGGGCCTGCAATCAGTCTGTAAAGTGAATAGATGAACAAATTGATGGAGAAAAAGAGACACTAGGTTTTGTTCCAAAGGTTTTGTGTTATAATCAGTGGTGCTATGAACAGGGTCACAGTTAATCTTCACACACAGTTCGTGCTTGCTTACTTCTGCAGCATAAATACCCAGTAGTAAGTAGTAAATCAGTGAGTTTAACTTATGCATAACTGGCAGCCTGCTTTCTGGACAGGCTGTATCAATACCTACTCATCAGCAGTGTCTGAGAGCACGTTTTCCGTTATGTTTGACAACAGGACATAGTAGAAGTAGACATAATGTGCTGTATCTCTCTGCTTGCCTTGGGTGCTTAAATCAATGGGTTCAATTGCTACAACTGCAAAAGAAAAAAGAGGTATTGTCATTTGTCTTTGTGTAACCATTGTGTTGCCTCCAAAGGAGTAACTATAAAGTACACAATTATCAAGGAAAGTAAGTACTACTGTGTGGTTTCCAACGAGGTGTAGGTATATAACACAACTATCTACATGTCTGGAAAAAAGAAAAAATTCTCTTCAAGTGCTTCATAAGTCTTCTGCCAAGTCATGCTTCTAGTTTTGAAATTCTTATATTTCATACATTCTGAATTTCTTATATTTTCACACATGGTTCCAATATTTTCTCTAGGTTTGCATGTGTTTCATTTAAATGTATTTATAAATCTCTTTGATTGTTTGTTAGAGAAGTGGTCTGTGTTGCCCAGAATGGCCTCCAGCTTGTGAAGTTCATGTGATTCTCCTGCTTCTTGACTCTCAAGCCGAGATGTTAGGATGTGTCACCATTCATGGTTTGCAGAGTGTTCGTTTTAATGCAGAAAATAGAAAAGTGATTTTTCATGGGGCTGGAGAGGTGGCTCAGAGGTCAAGGACACATTGCTGCTCTTTGCACAGGACCCGAGTTCAGTTCCTGGTAGTTTCACAACTGTCTATGACTAAAGTTGCAGGTTGAGCCAATGCCTCTAGCACTTGTGGGCACCTGAACTCATGTGTACACATACAACTTTAAACAAATCTTAAAAAAAAAAAAAAAAATCCAACTGTGAACTCAGAAGGAGCTTTCCTACCTTGTTCCCTGTCACCCTTGAAGACCTATATAAGGGTGAGTTGATGAGCTTCACATTGCTCCGGGTTACAGACTTAGAAGTCGTAGGGACATGATGTCACAGGGATTTGGGGTAAAATGTGATGGACTGTGACTTAGATGGGTTCCACAACATACACAGAACTGGGAAGGAAGTATTTCCATCTACACTCATAAAACATATATTTATATTTTTGGACAAATTTACAGTGTCATAAATGTACAAATACGTAAATAAATAATATAGAATATTTCCAATAAAAAATTTTCAAAAAAAAAAAAAAAAAAAAAAGAATTCTCCGTCCTCAATTGTTAAAATCGCGTCTCAGGATAGGCTGTACAATACCACCCCCTTGTGGTACATATAGTGCTTGCACCCTTCTCTCTGATGGAAAGTTCCATAGCTTCTCGGCCTTTTGGCTAAGATCAAGTGCAGATGGAAAGTTCCCCAGTGGATGATTGCTCTGGTTGCAATTTGAGCACTAAACAAAAAAAAAAAAATCTGTGTAAGGTTTGGCATGGTGGGCCAAAGTACAGTGTACTGCGGTCAGACTTCTGTAAGAACACATGTGTGGGTTTGGCATCAGGACCGAAGCAGTCAAGTTTTGGTCTTGTATACTCGTGTAGTTCTGCCCGTACAGAACTTGTCCTGGGGAGCCATAGTAAAACGTCTTGATCTGTACATTGAAAAGAAGCTTCTGTAAAGACCTGAGTTTAGAACACTTCCACTTGTTGAGCATCTTTCCAGAAAAAGCCTTCATTCTACATTATTTATGGTGCATTAAACTCCTAGCAGTGCAAGATATAGAGGTTAGATTCTAAAGCTCCAGGCTTAGCACCCATGTAGATGTGAAATGTCTGTACTAAAACCTGTGACCCTGTGTGTGAAATAGAAGTCTAGCTGACCTTTGCCTAGAATGCCTGCTATGTCACCATCTGGGCTTCTGGTCAAATGCAGGCTGCTTGTCAGTGACAGTGGTTCACAGAGATCTAACATTATCTCCAAAGTGAAAACTGCTACGCCAGAGTTCTTGTGGCCACCACAGCGTGCACACATAAGTGAGTTCCGCATATGTTCATCCAGATGGATTAATATTCATTTAGCAAATGGAATGTAGCCATAGGTATTAAATCATGCCTTTCCTTTTCTCCCGTACAAATGTATCTGTATATAAATATGGATATGATGAAAGACTTGAGGCCTTTCAGAATACTGCAAAAGATTTTACGTAAGTGAACACTCACTGCAGTAGATAAACCTTTGCCTTAGGTAGCAAGTACATATTTGATATGCAATATGATGTTTACACTTAAACAGATAGTCAAGCATATTGATTTATGAATATGGATACATAAAATGTTGACTGAAAGATGAACAAACCCCAAGAAACCCACAGTTACACACCTGCACCACACCCTCATGCTGAGGGGTTTGGTGTCTGTGTGATTCTCTTGGCAACTGTGAAAGATGAATTCTAGTGGGGACTTATTTTTAGTGATGTGGCTTCCTGAATCAGGGCAATGTTCTGCTAAATATCCCTGACCCAGTGTCATCACTCAAATCAGAAGAAGTTAAGTTTGGTTAGTAAAACTTACAGGGACCAGATATTCTAGAAGTGCTTAGAGAGGCCTGAGACACTGTGCCTGCCTGATTGGACACCACATTTGCTAGTTTCTCTGGGACAGAACTCAAGTTTGTAGTATATTGCCATTGGGGTGGTGCACACAGTGTAAAGTGAGGTATAATTAGGCTAACTGTACAATTTTGGTAGGATAGTTCTGCACCGAGGATCTCTTGTGATGTGTTGCCAGGGCCTTGGGCCTCAAAACTAAGTGCAAGATCACACACACACACACACACACACACACACACACAGACGATTCTGTTTGTCTCTCTGAGATGGTTGGGCCTCTGGAAGCAGTCTTTGTGTGTGTGTGTGTGTGTGTGTGTGTAATTTCTCATTTTAAAGTGAACAATTTTATTTACGAATATTTAATTGTAGTGTTAATTGGGAAGGGGCAGTTTTTGTTGTTTTATCCAGAGAAACAACACAAGTGGCAATCTACCTGCTGAAAATGTTGCAAGCTGTGTGCTGTCTGATGGTCACTGCAATAGACCCTGCACCTTACTGTTAATTTAGATTATTAGAAGCTAATTAATATATATTGATTTAAAAAGCCAGAGTCCCTGAAAAAGATCAACACAAATATCATTTTCAGTACTACTTAATTTGCATGGTTTGACTACCCCACTCTTGTTCAATTGTTGTCGTTTTAATCAATGTTTTGAGTGCTCTGTGTTGTTTTCAACAAATGAGATATGAATTGAGAATGAATTTAATATTTTATTAAAATTTATTTCTTAATATATATGTATATATGTAAATGCACACATGCGTGGGCGCGCATGCACACACACACACACACACACTCACTCACTCACTCACTCACTCACTCATTCAAGTCAGGGCTTTTCTGTGTAAGAGCCTAGGCTTTTCTAAACTAACCTTGTAGATCAGGTTGGCCTTGAACTCACAGTGACATGCCTGCCTCTGCGTCCCAAGTGCTGGGATTAAAGGAGTGTCCTACCACTTGCTGGCTTTTTATATCCTATTTTGATAATGTTTTCTCCTCCCTCAAATCCAAGATCCTCCCAACCCCTCTACCATCCAACTTTATGTTCTTCTCAACAAAAATAAAGTGACCCTACACAAAAACCAGTAAGACAACTACTCCTGGGCGTGGGGCCTGCCTTCCTGGAGTGTGGATGATATACCAGTGGCACTCCATTGAAGAAAACTGACAGCTGATATTATTTTTCCTTTGACAGCTGATATTAATTGCAAATAACTTCTTGCTTTGGTAAACAACCATGGATGGATGGTGTATTGGCGCCCTCCTGTGGTAGAAGTAGTAGCTGTTAGTTTCCAAAGTTCATCAGGGCTGATTTCCCAGGTTGCCTTTAGAGCTGAGCAAAATTGTTACAACCCTAGAGACCATACATACTAATAACATTATATAGGCGAATCAGAGGTGTGTGTGTGTGTGTGTGTGTGTGTGTGTGTGTGTATGATTATCTATCTATCTATCATCTATCTATTTACATATAGATACATAGATATCATATATACACATATATCATATACATTTGTACACACATATACATACATATATATATATATTTATATATTATACATATATAAATATTACTGCCTCTAACTACACTTCTCTTTTATCCACAATAAACTTTCTCCTACAACATACCTAGGAGCAATCATGACCTTTCCTTTTTTATTTTTTTATTTAGTTATGGGGCACCAGCTGCACTATGCACAGCTGCAGGACAAGAGTTCTGTGTGACAGCAGGCTGGTGTCTCTGACTGACATTAAAAGGCAGCACATTATCAGCCCTTCCCTTCCCTCCTTTTCCTCTACTCTTCCTCTAAACGAACAATGAAGGCACCTTTCAACATTCACCAGATGAGAGAGAGTATATGCTCACCTTTCTGTACCTGGTTTTCTTCATTTACTTCTCAGCAGGATCTGAAGATGTCTCATTTTCAGGACATTATTCTTTTTATGGCTAGCTCATGTTCTCCTGTATATCTGCATTATATTTAAATGGTAATTTTACTTCGATGTTCTTCTGCACTGTTTCAATGTTCTTTTCATGCTATTGTTTGTGATGACCACAGACACAGAAGTCTTCCTAAGACACTAGTTTCATCTCCGGAATGTGTGCTCAGTATTGTGAAATTGCTGCATTACAAGGTAGTTCCATACTGTTACCCATAAAGTCTCTAAAAATCTATATTCCAGCCAACAGTATGCATCTCACCAGCACTTGCTATCTTTGGTCTGTCTGACAGTAGATACTCTAATGAGTGTACGGATACCACATTGTGGCTTTGATTTATAGCATCCTGATGTCCACACTGCACATTTTTATACATCTATGATGGTTAGTTTTCAATGTCAATTTGACAAAGCCCAGAATCAGTTTAGAAGACATCTGAGAGGTTATCTGTATTGGGTTGCCTGTAGGCATTTCTATGAGGGTTTTAATTGGGGTAAGTCAAATAGAAAGAATCTCCATAAATGTGGGTTCCATCATTTCAAGGGTTGAATCCTGTACTAAATAAAGAAGAGAAGGCCTCCTGAACACAGACAGGCATGTGTGCATCCATTTTCTGTCTGCTCTTGATGAGTATGACCAACCCCTGCCTTGACTTACTCATGATGATGGCCGTTAACCCTGGAAGTATAAACCTGCAAACTGAATAAATCCTTTCCCTATATAGCTCCTTTTGTCAGGGTACTTTAATGACTATTGTTAAACTCAGTATCTCTCAGCCTTCTCTGTAGGTCTTCTTTCAAGAAATATCTGTTTAGATCTTTGCTCATCTTTAAAACAGCTATTTGTTCTTGGTCTGTTGAGTTTTAGGTTAGTCTTGCTAAGAATCCAAATCTGTTAATATTCATGAGTGCAAAATCGCTACTACATTTATCTTGGTTTAATGGCTTCTGTGTGCTGTTTCTAACATCTGAAGATGATCTTCTGTTAGCTTGTGGGGACTTTATTATCTTTCATATAAGCATCAGAGTCCACCTAGAGGTAATTTCTGTTTACAGTTCTATTAAGGCTCCTCTCTGTGTAGATACTCAGTGCTTGCTATGCTATGTATTGGAAATGTTGTTTGTTTAGTTTGTTTTCTATTGCTGTGATTAAAATACCATGACAAATTTAGCTCATAGTTACAGTACATTATCAGGAAAGCCAAGGCAGAAATTCAAGGCAGGGACCTGCAAATCAGAACTGAAACAGTCATGAAAGGAACACTGCTTATTACTTGATTTCCCTGGCTTGCTTAAGTGTTTTTCTTAAACAACATGGAACCACATATCCTTGTATGGCACCATTCACAGTGATTCAGGCCTTTACGTATCAATCACTAATCAAGGAAATATCCCCACAGAGTTGCCTACAAATTGATTTGAATGGGTATATTTTCCTGCTTGTTTCCCTCTTCTCAGATGACTCCAGATTGTGACAAGTTGAGAAAAACCAAATGCGGAAAAACAAATAAGTAACCAACCCAGATAGGTATGCATGTAAGTATGTGTATGCATATATATAGACACATACATGGATAGATGCATACATAGGTATACAGACATGCAGATATATTCAAGCATACATATATAAATAGATACATACATAGAGAGATAGATGAGTCATAGATGGTCAATAGATATGTATATAGAAATATTTGAATGTTTATTTAAAAGCTAGTTACTTCTGTCCCTTTGACTCATATCAATGCAGCAATTTCTTAATTAGTACAGCTTTAAAATAGGACATTTAGCACTGTGATCCCTTATTTTGTCAAGGATAGTCTCGACTTTCTTATTGTCTTTACAGATTTGACTTATAAATTTTTACAAAATATTGCTAGAACTTTGACAATTTAATTGAATCTATAGATCACCTTAGAGAGAGCTGCCATCTTTGCTCTACCAAGCACTTCAAATCCAGACTATCATACATTGCTCTAATGATTTAGGTCTTCTTTTACCTTTTTGGCATTTTTTAACATTCTATGAATTTTATTAAAATATGGCTAACCTTTCAAAGTTTATTAGTTTCAAGTGTGTAAGCTGAATACTTTTAGACACACACATACATACACACACACATTTTATATATATATATATATATATAGTCATCATCCAGAAGAATCTATGGAATTTTTTCAGCACACTTTATGATCCCTTCTCATTAACTCATTCCTAAAGTAACCATTATTCTGATGCAGATTCTGATATAACATATCCACAAAGGTTTGAATTCCACACAAATGAACATGCCCGAGATAAACACATTTGATTATTAACTTGTAAAATCAACTTTATGTCTGCAATAGTAATACACATCATAGTGTTACACAGGTTAATGTATTTTACTGCTGTATTGTATTTAAGGATATTAATAAATATATTTACCCATTCTACTAATGAATTTGTGGTTGTTTAAAGTTTCTAGATTCTGTGATAAATAATGTCATTATAAATATTATCATGCTTGCCTTTGGATAGTATATACATTTTCTACTTAGGTATAGTTCCTCAATTTTTAGACCATATCATGTATAGCTATGAATATAGATAAGTATATTATAGAGCACACACACACACATATATATTATAGTTATGTATAAATCATATATATTAGGGATATATATGTATATGGGGTGTGTATTTTAGACATATATTAAGGCAGATGTATACATATGTGTGTGCCTAACACACAGACACATACACACAGACACACAGACACACACACACACACACACACACACACACACTCATATGTATGAGAAAGTTTCTAAGTTAACTAGATAGTTTCATGAGGCCATGTGTTTGTAAAATGGTTAATTTATTATAAAATTGCTTTTAATATTCCTTGAACTTTACCTAATTTTTGGCTACCGGTCTCTGCATTTGTTTTCCTTAGCTGCTGGGTGAAGCCTCTCAGAGGATAGTTATTCTATACATAATATACATTAGGGACTGTGAAGCCATCACTGAAGGACTGTACTAACAATATCCCCATCAGTGTGACTTTTACCCACTGTGATGGGTTATTATGTTTGCCTGTTTGACTATTGAAGCACACTTTTGGTAGTATCTGTGATAGCATCCACACAGATGTTAGCTCTGGTTTAGTAAATGGATTAATCTTATCACAGATTTATACTATTATAGCAATACTGGAGGCGGTAAAAGATAGGAGATAGAGCTAATAGGAGGAAATAGTCAGTGGGGATGTGTCTCTCCAGACTATATGGATTATTAACTGTTCTTGTTTTTCTTCTTTTCCAGATTCCTGTCTGACAAGAAGTGAATAGCTTCTGTCACATGTGGCATGCCACATACCACATACTACATGCTCCCTCTGCTGTGAGGCTCTGCTCACAGAATCTACAGAGTCAAGCAACTATGGACTGAGCTGTCTGAAGCAGTGAATCAAAATAAATAGTTTCTGTTAGGTAGTCATTCTCATAATCCTATATTATTAATAAAAGTTCTTAATCTTGGTCACATTAAATTTAACAATCTGTATATACAGTTGGTGGTTTTCTAACCTAAGAAGACTTCCTGTTAAAATGATAAGCATACATCTAGTTTTATTTTTAAAATCTATTGGCTTGGTTCGCTTGTTTTCAAAAATAGTATCATCTCACTCTATATTCCTAGCTGTCCTTGGACTCACTGTGGAGATTAGGAAGTCTCAAACTAATGGATATATGCTTACATCTGCCTCTGAGTTCTAAGACTAAGATGCTTGCCACTGTGCCTGGCATCTCATATTGTTGTTCCTTCTCATGTTTTAGCTTGCTCATGAAAGGAGGACCATTTCTGCAGTGTGAAGTAGGCAATAGGGTTTCCTTTTACTACATAGAGCTTTGCAGTTCAAATCATCATTATATGTCCTTGCAACTTGTTACATGTGTCTTTTCTCTTTCAACTCTCAATTTCTTGGTGTATGCTCTCTGATCATAGCTACTACCTTTTGGTGCATGTGTATGTCTTAAACATTCAGCACAGCAGAAGCCTTTAGCACTTTTCTCTTTTAAAGTTTTTGTCAATATCATTTTAGTTATTTAGGTTATTTGCTTTTGGGAAAAAAACTTATAGATTTTAAAATTAAAACTATAGTTTAGAAGGTTGCTTGGATTAGGTTCACAAAACAATTTTTACACAAAATTTTTCACAAAACAAATTTTAAAGAATTCAATGCATCACACTGTTCACTATTTGATAAATGTTGCTCCACCTACATTTTCCCTTAAGAACATGTTGAGGATTTCAACAAGGGTCTTTCAAATGCCTTATTAGACTTACACACAGCTAACTGGATAGTTACTATTGTAAATGTAATTTTAAAATTCGTTTTTAAACTTTGTCATTTATTTATTTATTTATTTATTTATTTTTATTGGATATGTTCTTTATTTACATTTCATTTCCCTTTTCCTGGTTCCCTGCCCCCCAAAGGTCCCACATGCCCTTTTCCTCACCCCCTGTTCCCCCATCTACCCCTTCCCACTTCCCTGTTATGGTATTCCCCTACACTGATGCATTGAGCCTTTCCAGAACCAGGGTCCACTCCTTCCTTCTTCTCGGACATCATTTGGTATGTGGATTGTGTCTTTGGTGTTCCAAGATTCTAGGCTAATATCCACTTATCAGTGAGTGCATACCATGGGTATTCTTTTGAGACTGGGTTACCTCACTTAGTATGATGTTCTCCACCTCCATCCATTTGTAAACTTTGTCTTTTAAATGCCTGCTTTACAGTGTACAAAAACACAGTGGCAATCCAGATAATACGTAACCTTGATGTGAGTAAGCCTGTCACAACTAAATACATTTCTTTGTGGATATGGTTCTATTGGAACAATTTACACATGCAAATATTTAACTTCTTAATTTTCACTATTCATATCTTTAATTTTGTTTGCTTGTCTTTTATTACAGCAAGAAACATCCTTACAATATTCAAGTTGTGATGATGGATATCTACATGTGTTCCTCACCTCAAATGGAAGTTGAATAGTTCAATATTATTTAAAATCTGAATTGCAGATTTTTTAAATTAGAAACCACTATTTTACTTTTGAAAGTATGAGAAACTTCCTGATTTAACTAGAAAATTTTATGAGGCAATGAGGTTTGAAAATTGTTAAATGAATATAAAATTGCTTTTAAGATTCCCTGAGCTCTGCCTAATGTTTAATTGTGGGTATCTGCATTTGTTTCCATTAGCTTCTTGGTAAAGTCTCTCAGAGGACAGTTATACCAGGCTCATGTCACAAATATACCAGAATATTATATATAGTGTCAGAAGTGGTCTTTCTTTCATGGTAGGGGTCTAGGGTTGGGCCAGTCTTTGGTTGGCCATTCCCTCAATATATGCTCCAACTTTATCCTTGTATATCTTGCACGGTTTGGTGACTTGGTTGGTGTCCCCATCCCTCCAGTGGAATTCTTGTCTAGTTATAGAAGGTGGACGTTTCAAGTTCCGTAGACCCTACTACTAAGAGTCTTAGATAGGGTCACCCTCACAGATTCCTGGGAGTTTCCATAGGTCTCTAGCTCATCCTAGAGATGCTCCACAACAAATCAAGCTCTCTGTTGAAGTTCTCTCTCCCTTTGTCCTCCTGACACTTGATGCCTCTTGCTCCCCTCCCACTCCTTCTCTCACTCCCTTTCCCACCCAGTTCATTCCCTCCATCCACTGGGTGATTATTTTATTTCCCTTTCTCAGTGACATTCAAGTATCCTCACTTAGATTGTACTTGTTACTTAGCTTCTTTGTATCTGTGGACTGTAGTCTGGTTGTCTTGTTCTTTGTGGCTAATATCTATTTATACGTGAGTACAGACCATGCATGTCCTTTTGAGTCTTGTTTACCTCTCTCAGGATGATATATTTTAGTTTCGTTCATTTGCAAAATTCATGATATCTATGTTTTTAATGCCTGAGTAGTATTCCATTGTGTAAATGAATCACATATTCTTTGTCCATTTTTCAATCGAGGAACACCTGTGATGTTTTCAGTTTCTTCTGTTTACAAATAAAGCTACTATGAACATAATTAGAACTATTCTTAATTTTCTGGAAAACTGCCAAATTGATTTGCAGAGTACTGGTACAAGTTTGTACTCCCATTAGCAATGGGGCAGTGTTTCCCTTGCTCTACACCCTTGTCATCACACCCTGTCCTTGAGTTTTTGATATTAGCCATTATGATTGGTGTAATATGAACTCTTAGAGCTGTTTTGATTTGCATTTCACTGATGACTAGGGACTTTGAAATTCTTTTTTTTTTTTTTTTTTTTTTTTTTTTTTTTTTTTTTTAGTGCTCTGCACATCCTTGTGCGTGGTTCTGAGTTCTCCATATCTTTTCCAACACTCCATGTGGGCACATCTTTTTTTTTTTTTTTTTTTTTTTTTTTTTTTTTTTTAATTTTATTTTCTATATTCTATGTTTACATTCCAAAGGCTTTCCCCTTTCCCAGTTCCCACCCACCATAGTTCCCATAGTTCCTCTCCCCCCCATCTGTTCCCCAATAATTCCCCCTCCCCCCTCGGTTTCTTTACTAAACTGGAAGCAATCTTTACAGGCCCAGGGTCCTCTCCTTTCTTCTTCTTGGGAATCATTTGACTTGCTATTTGTGTCTTGAGTATTTAGGGCTTCTGGGCTCATTAATATCCACTTATCAGTGATTGCATTTCAGGTGCATTCTTTTGTGATTGGGTTAATTCACTCAGGATGATATTTTCCAGGTCTAACCATTTACCTACAAATTGCATGAATTCATTATTTTTAATTGCTGTGTAGTATTCCATTGTATAAATATACCACATTTTCTGTATCCATTCCTCCTTTGAGGGATATTTGGGCTGCTTCCAATTTCTGGCTATTATAAACAAGGCTGCTATAAACATAGTGGAGCATGTGTCCTTATTGCATGCAGGGGAATCCTCTGGGTATATGCCCAGGAGTGGTATGCCAGGGTCCTCTGGAAGTAACATGCCCAATTTTCTGAGGAACCGCCAAACTGATTTCCAGAGCGGTTTTACCATTTTGCAATCCCACCAACAGTGGAGGAGTGTTCCTCTTTCTCCACATCCTCGCCAGCACTTGTTGTCTCTTGAGTTTTTAATCTTAGCCATTCTGACTGGTGTGAGGTGGAATCTCAGGGTTGTTTTGATTTGCATTTCCCTGATGACTAATGATGTTGAACATCTTTTAAGGTGTTTCTCGGCCATCCGAATTTCTTCTGGTGAGAATTCTTTGTTTAGCTCTGTGCCCCATTTTTTGATAGGGTTATTTGGTTCTTTGCGGTCTAACTTCTTGAGTTCTTTGTATATATTGGATATTAGCCCTCTGTCGGATGTGGGGTTGGTGAAGATCTTTTCCCACTTTGTTGGTTGCCGTTTTGTCCTTCTGACAGTGTCCTTTGCTTTGCAGAAACTTTGTAATTTTATGAGGTCCCATTTGTCGATTCTTGATCTTAGAGCATAAGCTATTGGTGTTCTGTTCAGGAACTTTTCCCCTGTGCCCAAGTCCTCCAGGGTCTTCCCAAGTTTCTTTTCTAATAGTTTCAGTGTGTCTGGTTTTATGTGGAGGTCCTTGATCCACTTGGAGTTGATCTTAGTACAAGGAGATAAGAGTGGGTCAATTCGCATTCTTCTGCATGTTGACCTCCAGTTGAACCAGCACCATTTGTTGAAAAGGCTATCTTTTTTCCACCGGATGGTTGTGGCTCCTTTATCAAAGATCAAGTGACCATAAGTCTGTGGGTTAATTTCTGGGTCTTCAATCCTATTCCATTGATCTACCTGCCTGTTGCTGTACCAATACCATGCAGTTTTTAACACAATTGCTCTGTAGTACTGCTTGAGGTCAGGGATATTGATTCCCCCAGAAGTCCTTTTATTGTTGAGAATAGTTTTAGCTATCCTGGGTTTTTTGTTGCTCCAGATGAATTTGAGAATTGCTCTTTCTAGATCTATGAAGAATTGATTTGGGATTTTGATGGGGATTGCATTGAATCTGTAGATTGCTTTTGGCAAGATGGCCATTTTTACTATATTGATCCTGCCAATCCAGGAGCAAGAAATATTTTTCCATCTCCTGAGGTCTTCTTCGATTTCTTTCTTCAGGGACTTGAAGTTCCTGTCATACAGATCTTTCACTTGTTTGGTTAGAGTTACGCCAAGGTACTTTATGTTGTTTGTGGCTATTGTGAAGGGTGTTATTTCCCTAACTTCTTTCTCAGCCTGCTTGTCCTTTGAGTACAAGAAGGCTACTGATTTGCTTGAGTTAATTTTATAACCAGCCACGTTGCTGAAGTTGTTTATCAGCTGTAGAAGTTCTCTGGTGGAGTTTTTTGGATCGCTTAAGTAGACTATCATATCATCTGCAAATAATGATACTTTGACTTCTTCCTTTCCAATTTGTATCCCTTTGACTTCCTTATGTTGTCTGATTGCTCTCGCTAGAACTTCAAGTACTATATTGAAAAGATATGGAGAGAGAGGACAGCCTTGTCTAGTCCCTGATTTTAGTGGAATTGCTTCAAGTTTCTCTCCATTTATTTTGATGTTGGCTACTGGTTTGCTGTAGATTGCTTTTACTATGTTTAGGTATGGGCCTTGAATTCCTGCTCTTTCCAAGACTTTTAGCATGAAAGGATGCTGAATTTTGTCAAATGCTTTTTCAGCATCTAATGAGATGACCATGTGGTTTTTTTCTTTTAGTTTGTTTATGTAGTGGATTACATTGATGGATTTCCGTATATTGAACCATCCCTGCATTCCTGGAATGAAGCCTACTTGATCATGGTGAATGATCGTTTTGATATGCTCTTGGATTCGGTTGGCAAGGATTTTATTTAGTATTTTTGCATCTATATTCATAAGAGAAATTGGCCTGTAGTTCTCTTTCTTTGTTGGATCTTTTTGTGGTTTAGGTATCAGCGTAATTGTGGTTTCGAAGAATGAGTTGGGCAGTGTCCCTTCTGTCTCTATTTTGTGGAATAGTTTGAAGAGTATTGGTGTTAAGTCTTCTTTGAAGGTCTGGTAGAATTCTGCACTAAAACCATCTGGTCCCGTACTTTTTTTTGGTTGGGAGGCTTTCTATAACCCCTTCTATTTCTTTAAGGGTTATGGGACTGTTTAGCTGGTCTACTTGATGCTGATTTAATTTTGGTATTTGGTATCTGTCTAGGAAATTGTCCATTTCCTCCAGATTCTCCAGTTGTTTTGAGTATAGGCCTTTGTAGTAGGATCTGATGATCTTTTGAATTTCCTCTGTTTCTGTTGTTATATCCCCCTTTTCATTTTTAATTTTGTTAATTTGGATACTATCTCTGTGCCCTTTGGTTAGTCTAGCTAAGGGCTTATCTATCTTGTTGATTTTCTCGAAGAACCAGCTCTTGGTTTTGTTGATTCTTTGTATGGTTCTCTTTGTTTCTGCTTGATTGATTTCAGCCCTTAGTTTGATGATTTCCTCTCTTCTACTCCTCCTGGGTGAGTTAGCTTCTTTTTGTTCCAGCGCCTTCAGGTGTGCTGTTAAGTTGCTAGTGTATGCTCTTTCCAGTTTCTTTTTGGAGGCACTCAGGGCTATGAGTTTTCCTCTTAGCACTGCTTTCATTGTATCCCAGAGATTTGGGTAGGTCGTACCTTCATTTTCATTGAAGTCTAAAAAGTCTTTGATTTCTTTCTTTATTTCTTCCTTGACCAGGGTGTCATTGAGTAGAGTATTGTTCAGTTTCCATGTGTATGTGGGCTTTCTGTAGTTCTTCTTGCTATTGAAGACCACTTTTACTCCATAGTGATCCGATAGGAGACATGGGATTAGTTCGGTCTTCTTGTATTTGTTGAGGTCTGTCTTGTGACCAATTATATGATCAATTTTTGAGAAGGTACCGTGCGGTGCTGAGAAAAAGGTATACTCTTTTGTTTTAGGATGGAATGTTCTATATATATCTGTTAAATCCAATTGGTCCAAAGCTTCAATTAGTTTCACTGTGTCCCTGTTTAGTTTCTGCTTTCCTGATCGGTCCATTGAGGAGAGTGGAGTGTTGAAGTCACCTACAATCATTGTGTTAGGTGCGATGTGTGCTTTAAGCTTTAGTAAAGTTTCTTTTACGAATGAGGGTGCCCTTGCATTTGGTGCATAGATGTTCAGTATTGAGAATTCTTCTTGGTGGATTTTCCCTTTGACAAGCAGGAAGTGACCTTCTGTGTCTCTTTTGATGACTTTAGGTTGAAAGTCGATTTTATCTGATATTAGAATGGCTACTCCAGCTTGTTTCCTGGGACCATTTGCTTGTAGTACTGTCTTCCAGCCTTTTACTCTAAGGAGGTGTTTGTCTTTGACACTGAGATGTGTTTCCTGTATGCAGCAAAATGTAGGGTCCTGTTTCCGTATCCAGTCTGTTAGTCTGTGTCTTTTGATTGGGGAATTGAGTCCATTGATATTAAGAGATATTAAGGAATAGTAATTATTACTTCCTGACATTTTGGGAATTGTTATTATTATTTGTATTTGAGTGGTTCTCTTCTTTTGGGTTGGATGAGATGGGGTTTCTATCTTGTTTCTTCTGGGGTGTTGTTTCCCCCCTTGTGTTGGTATTTTTCCCCTATTATCCTTTGTAGGGCTGGGTTTGTAGATAAGTATCTTGCAAATTTGGTTTTGTCGTGGAATATCTTGGTTTCCCCATCTATGGCAATTGAGAGTTTCGCTGGGTATAGTAGTCTTGGCTGAAGTTTGTGTTCTCTTAGGGTCTGCATAAGGTCTGCCCAGGATCTTCTAGCTTTCATGGTCTCAGGTGAGAAGTCTGGTGTAATTCTGATAGGTCTTCCTTTATATGTTACTTGTCCTTTTTCTCTTACTGCCTTTAATATTCTTTCTTTGTTTAGTACATTTGGGGTTTTGACTATTATGTGACGGGAAGTATTTCTGTTCTGGTCCAGTCTATTTGGGGTTCTAAAGGCTTCTTGTATATTCATGGGCATCTCTCTCTTTAGGTTGGGGAAATTTTCTTCCATAATTTTGTAGAAGATATTTGCTGGCCCTTTAAGTTGTAGATCTTCATTCTCATCTATCCCTATAATCCTTAGGTTTGGTCTTCTCATTGTGTCCTGGATTTCCTGAATGTTTTGGGTTACCAGCTTTTTGCATTTTGCATTTTCTTTAATTGTTGAATCCATGGTTCCTATGGTATCTTCAGCATCTGAGATTCTGTCTTCTATCTCTTGTATTCTATTGTTGATATTTGCATCTATGACTCCTGATTTCTTCCCAAGGTTTTCTATTTCCAACATTGTCTCCCTTTGCGATTGCTTAGTTGTTTCTACTTCTGTTTTTAGATTTTGTATGGTTTTGCTCAGATCTTTCAGTTGCTTGTTTGTGTTTTCCTGTAATTCTTTAAGGGATTTTTGTGTTTCCTCCTTTATGACTTCTACTCGTTGACCCATGTTCTCTTGTATTTCTTTGGGTGATTTTTGTTTCTCCCCCTTATTGGGATTCACTTTTTGCTCTATATTCTCCTGGATTTCTTTAAGTGATTTTTGTGTCTGCCTTGTATGGGCTTCTAGTTTTTGATCTATTTTCTCCTCTATTACTTTAAGAAATTTATCTAAGTGATCCTCAATCTGCATCTTTACCAGTGATTTTAGATCTGAGTCTTGTTTTTCTGGTGTGTTGAGATATCTGGGATTTAATTGTGTTTGTCTTGCAATGGCTTCTAGCTTTTGATCTATTTTCTCATGTATTACTTTAAGAGATTTATCTAAGTGTTCCTCTATCAGCATCCTGACCAGTGATTTTAGATCTGAGTCTTGTTTTTCTGGTGTTTCGGGGTATCCAATATTTATTGCTGTTGGGGAACTGGGTTCGGATGCCGCCATATTGCCTTGATTTTTGTTAGTAGCGATCTTACGTTTGCCTTTTGCCATCTGGTTAACTCTGGTGTTAGTTGGTCCTGTAGATACTAGCTGGTGCTTGACCCTCCTGTGGGGTTGTAAGGCTATTTCCCAGTGACTGGGATACCTGAATCACTGTCCTGCGGGGCTCTTGCTCACAGATTGCTGACAGGTGGCCTGAGTCCCCCGAGGTCTTAACCTCAGGATATCCCAGGTATTTGGTTCCGCCTGTTGGGCGGCTGCTCTGCACTGCTCCTGCTCAGGGTTCGCTGTCTGATATCCTGTTTCCCCAGGGGTCTTAAAGTTGGGATATCTCAGTTATCTGGTTCCGCCTGCTGGTCCCAAGCTGCTGGGAAGCTGGCTGGGTCCGGTTTCCAGCTTCCCTGCCACTGGCTGGATGGGAGGCTGGTTCGGCCTCCGGCTGGGTCTGGGTACCTGGCACACTGGCTGACTCTGGCTTCCTCACCACCAGCTGGACGGGAAGCTGCAGGCAATATGGCAGCTGCCTGCAGGGAGCTCGGGGTCCGCCCCGCGCGCGAGTGCAGAGTGCACCCGCTATTCTGTGCCCAATTCCCACTCCAGGCCTGAGTCCCCGAAGGTCTTAAGCTCGGGCTGTGTCGGGTACCTGGTTCTGCCGCCGCCGCCGGATGGTTCTGAGCACCTGGGACGCTGGGTGACCCTCCGGCTTCCCCACCGCCAGCTGGGCGGGAAGCTGCAGGCAATATGGCAGCTGCCTGCAGGGAGCTCGGGGTCCGCCCCGCGCGCGAGTGCAGAGTGCACCCGCTATTCTGTGCCCAATTCCCACTCCAGGCCTGAGTCCCCGAAGGTCTTAAGCTCGGGCTGTGTCGGGTACCTGGTTCTGCCGCCGCCGCCGGATGGTTCTGAGCACCTGGGACGCTGGGTGACCCTCCGGCTTCCCCACCGCCAGCTGGGCGGGAAGCTGCAGGCAATATGGCAGCTGCCTGCAGGGAGCTCGGGGTCCGCCCCGCGCGCGAGTGCAGAGTGCACCCGCTATTCTGTGCCCAATTCCCACTCCAGGCCTGAGTCCCCGAAGGTCTTAAGCTCGGGCTGTGTCGGGTACCTGGTTCTGCCGCCGCCGCCGCCGGATGGTTCTGAGCACCTGGGACGCTGGGTGACCCTCCGGCTTCCCCACCGCCAGCTGGGCGGGAAGCTGCAGGCAATATGGCAGCTGCCTGCAGGGAGCTCGGGGTCCGCCCCGCGCGCGAGTGCAGAGTGCACCCGCTATTCTGTGCCCAATTCCCACTCCAGGCCTGAGTCCCCGAAGGTCTTAAGCTCGGGCTGTGTCGGGTACCTGGTTCTGCCGCCGCCGCCGGATGGTTCTGAGCACCTGGCACGCTGGGTGACCCTCCGGCTTCCCCACCACCAGCTGGGCGGGAAGCTGCAGGCAATATGGCAGCTGCCTGCAGGGAGCTCGGGGTCCGCCGCGCGAGTGCAGAGTGCACCCGCTATTCTGTGCCCAACTCCCACTCCAGGCCTGAGTCCCCGAAGGTCTTAAGCTTGGGCTGTGTCGGGTACCTGGTTCTGCCGCCGCCGCCGGATGGTTCTGAGCACCTGGGACGCTGGGTGACCCTCCGGCTTCCCCACCGCCAGCTGGGCGGGAAGCTGCAGGCAATATGGCAGCTGCCTGCAGGGACGACTTTGAAATTCTTTACGTGCTTATGTGCGTCTTGGCAATTTGAAATTCCTCTGTTGAGAATTTTCTGTTTAGATCAGTACCCTATTTTCAATTGGGTTATTTGGTTTGTTGATGGCTACCTTCTTGAATTCTTTGTATAGTGTGGATATTAGCCATCTGTTGAATGTAGGATTGATGAAGATCTTTTCCCAGTCTGTAGGCTACCATTTGTCCCATTGATGGTGTCCTTTGCCTTACAGAAAATTAGTTTCATGAGGTCCTACTTATTAATTATTGATCTTAGTACCTGAGCTGTTGGTGTTCTTTATAAGAAGTTATCTTCTGTACCAGTGTATACAAGGCTATTCTCCACTCTCTAGCAGATGCAGCGTATTTTATTTTAAATTGAGGTCTTTGATCCATATAAACTTGAGTTTTCTACAGAGTGATAAATACAAATCTTTTTGCATTCTTCTACATGCTGATATCCAGTTAGATCAGCACCATTTGTTGATAATGCTTTCTTTTTCTATTGTATGGTTTTTGGCTTCTTTGTTAAATATCAGATGTCAGTAGGTGTGTGGGCTTATTTCTGGATCTTCAATTCAATTCATTCAATTCAATCCAATTCAATTGATCATTGATGAACCTATGTGTTTCTATATCAATACCATGCAGCTTTTGTTACTATTGCTGTGTAGTACAGCTAGAAATCAGGGATCATGATACTTGTAGAAGTTCTTTTATTTTAGTTATTATGGGCTTTAAAATTTTTTATTAGATATTTTCTTTATTTACATTTTAAATGTTATCCCCTTTCCCTGGTTCCCCCTTACTAGAAACCCCCTATCCCATCTTCCCTCTCCCTGCTTCTATGAGGGTGTTCCTCCACTCACTCTACTTACTCCACTCCCACCTCCCCACTCTCAATTCTACTCTGGGACATCATCAAGCCTTCATAGGACCAAGGGCCTCTCCTTCCATTGATGTCTGACAAGGGTATCCTCTGCTACATATGCATTGGAGCCATGTGTACTCTTTGTTTAATGGCTTAATCCCTAGGAGCTCTGGGGGATCTGTTTGGTTGATATTGTTCTTCCTATGAGGCTGCAAACCTCTTTGACTCCTTCAGTCCTTTCGCTAACTCCTTCAATGGGGACCCCATGCACAGTCCAATGGTTGGTTGCTAGAATCCACCTCTGTATTTGCAAGGCTTTGGCAGGGCCTCTCAGGAGACAGGCATATCAGGCTCCTTTCAGCAAGAATTTCTTGGTGTCCACAATAGTGTCTGAGTTTGGTGACTGTTTATGGGATGAATCCCCAGGTGAGACAGTCTCTGGATGACCTTTTCTAAAGACTCTGCTCTACCCTTTATCTCCATTTTTTTTTTGTGAGTATTTTGTTTCCCTTCTCAGAAGAACTGAAGCATCCACACTTTGGTCTTCCTTCTTCTTGAGATTGATGTGGTCTGTGAATTGTATCTTGGGTACTTCAAGCTTCTGGGGTAATAGCTACTTATCAGTGAGTGCATTCCATTTGTATTCTTTTGTGATTGGATTACCTTACTCAGGGTGATATTTTCTAGTTTCATCCATTTGCCTAAGAATTTCATGAATTCATTGTTTTAATAACTGAGTACTATTATATGTATTATATGTATACCACTATTATATGTGGTATATTGTGCAAATATACCACATTTTCTGTGTCCATCCCTTTGCTGAAGGACATCTGAGTTCTTTCTAGCTTCTGGCAATTATAAGTAAGGTTACTATGAACATAGTGGAGCATGTGTCCTTATTACATGTTGGAGCATCTTCTGGTTATATGCCCAGGAATGGTATATCTGTTTACTCTGTTAGTACAATGTCCAGTTATCTGAGGAGCCATTAAACTGATTTCCAAAGTGGTTGTACCAGCTTGCAATCCCACCATCACTGGAAGAGTGTTCTTCTTTCTCCACATCCTCCCCAGCATCTGCTGTCCCCTGAGTTTTGATCTTAGCCATTCTGACTGGTATGAAGTGGAATCCCATGGTTGTTTTGATTTATATTTCCCTTATAACTAAGGATGTTGAACATTTCTTTAGGTGCTTCTCGACCATTTGTTATTCCGTAATTGAAAATTATGTTTTTAGCTCTGTATCCCATTTTTTTCTTTATTTTCTATATTCTTTGTTTACATTCCAAAGGCTTTCCCCTTTCCCAGTTCCCCCCACCATATGTCCCATAAGTCCTCTCCCCCCTAACTATTTCCCAATAACCCCCCCCCAATTCTCTGTTCTGATGCTCTCCTACAAATCTATATCCAGTCTTTTCAGGACCAGGGTACTTTCCTTCCTTCTTCTAGGGAATCTTGATTTGCTAATTGTGTCTTGAGTATTCAGAGATTTTGGGCTCATTAATATCCACTTATCAGTGATTGCATTTCATGTGTATTCTTTTGTGATTGGGTGAAGTCACTTAGGATGATATTTTCCAGATCCAAACATTTGCCTACAAATTGCATGAATTCATTGTTTTTAATTGCTGAGTAGTATTCCATTGTATAAATATACCACATTTTCTGTATCCATTCCTCCTTTGAGGGACATTTGGGCTCCTTCCAACTTCTGGCTATTATAAATAAGGCTATTATAAATAATGAACATAGTGGAGCATGTGTCTTTATTGTATGCAGGGGATTCCATTGGGTATATACCCAGGAGTGGTATGACAGGGTCCTCTGGAAGTGTCATGCCAATTTTTCTGAAGAACTGCCAGACTGATTGCCAGAGCAGTTGTACCATCTTGCAATCCCACCAACAGTGTAGGAGTGTTCCTTTTTCTCCACATCCTTGCCAGCACCTGTTGTCCCTTGAGTTTTTAATCTTAGCCATTCTGACTGGTGTGAGGTGGAATCTCAGGGTTGTTTTGATTTGCATTTCAGTGATGACTAATGATGTTGAACATCTTTTAAGGTGCTTCTCGGCCATCTGAATTTCTTCTGGTGAAAATTCTTTGTTTAGCTCTGTACCCCATTTTTTGATAGGGTTATTTGGTTCTTTGGGGTCTAACTTCTTGAGCTCTTTGTATATATTGGATATTAGCCCTCTGTCAGAGGTTGGTGAAGATCTTTTCCCAATTTGTTGGTTGCTGTTTTGTCCTTCTGACAGTGTCCTTTGCCTTACAGAAACTTTGTAATTTTATGAGGTCCCATTTGTCAATTTTTGATCTTAGAGCATAAGCTATTGGTGTTCTGTTTAGGAACTTTTCCCCTGTGCCAATGTCCTCCAGGGTCTTCCCCAGTTTCTTTTCTAATAGTTTCAGTGTGTCTGGTTTTATGTGGAGGTCCTTGATCCACTTAGAGTTTATCTTAGTACAAGGAGATAAGAGTGGGTCAGTTCGCATTCTTCTGTATCCCATTTTTTAATAGGGTTATTTGATTCTCCAGAGTCTAACTTCTTGAGTTCTTTGTATATATTGAATATTAGCCCTTTGTTGGATGTAGGGTTGGTAAAGATCTTTTCCCAACTTGTTGATT
This sequence comes from Apodemus agrarius, assembly GCA_964023405.1. Lineage (NCBI taxonomy): Eukaryota > Metazoa > Chordata > Mammalia > Rodentia > Muridae > Apodemus > Apodemus agrarius. Next base: position 52,431,876 of record OZ030005.1, on the reverse strand, counting down.
GCCATTTTGTCCTATTGACAGTGTCCTTTGCCTTACAGAAACTTTTTAATTTTATGAAGTCCCATTTGTCGATTCTTGATCTTAGAGCATAGGTCATTGGTGTTCTGTTCAGGAAAATTTCCCCATGTACCAATGTGTTCTGTCTCTTGTATTCCGCTAATGATGCTTGCATCTATGACTCCTGATCTTTTCCCTAGGTTTTCTATCTCAGGGGTTGTCTCCCTTTGTGATTTCTTTATTTTTTCTATTTCCATTTTTTATATCTTGGATGGTTTTGTTCATTTTCTTTGCCTGTTTATGTTTTCCTGTAATTCTTTAAGGGATTTTTGTGAATCCTCTCTAAGGGCTTCTACCTGTTTACCTGTGTGCTCCTGTATTTCTTTAAGGGAGTTATTTATGTCCTTCTTAATGTCCTCTATCATCATCATGAAAAGTGATTTTAGATCCATATCTTGTTTTTCTGGTGTGATGGTATATCCAGGACATGCTCTGATCTTATGATCCAGGGTGTGTTATAGCACCTGGAAGTATCACTTCCTCTGGATGTTATGGGACTGGCTGCATAGTTAGAGCTCAAGGTAAACAACCGCAGACTGAAAGGTACCTGTGCCACTGGTGGAGCAGGGTTCCTTCATCCCTGGATCCAGCTGGTCCTAGTTATGCCTGGTGGTGTTGGGGCAGATGTTATGACCTCCTCACCTCTGATCCTATGATTCTGGGTGTGTTAGAGCACCTTGAAATTACTATGAGATTTTGATTTTCCATATGAAGCCAAGAATTGTTCTTTCAAGGTCTGTAAAGTATTGTTGGAATATTGATGGCAATTGCATTGAATATGCAGATTGATTTTTGTAAGATTGCCATTTTCACTATGTTAATCCTACCAATCCATGAGCATGGGATCTTCTAACATTTTCTTCAGTTTTGTTCTTCAGAGACTTGAAATTATTATCATATAGTTCTTTCACTCACTTGGTTAGAGTTACCCCAAGATATTTTATATTATTTGTAGCTATTGTGAAGTATGTTATTTCTCTAGTTTCTTTTCAGGGTGTTTATTATTTTTATAAGGAGGAATACTGTTTTTTTTCTTATATATTATATTAAATGTAGGCTTGTTGGGAAGCTACTCTCAGGCTAGTTCACTGGCCTTAAGGATGAGACTAGAGAAGTCAACAAGAAAAGTGATAAAAATACTTATATCTAATGAAGGACTTTACTGGGCCACTAGATACACAGTGCTTGTCAGGAGGTTAATTCCAGTTTTATACATAGATACATAGATCTGGTTAAAGACTAAAGGGAATAATATTGAATAAATAAAGCCAACTAGGAAAGAAGAGAATCTGATTGTATTAGAGTTCTCTAAAAGAACAGAATTGATAAAATTGTGTGTGTGTGTGTGTGTGTGTGTGTGTGTGTGTGTATTATTAAAGTAACTTAAATGCTGTGTTTATGCTAGTCCAACAATGGCCATCTACCAATAGAAAATCCAAAGTCAGTAGTTATCTAGTGCAAAATGCTGGAGTTCTAAGCTGGTCTTACTATATGCCAGAATCCTGAAGAAGTAGGTTCTAATGCCAGGGAAAGAATATACTTGCCAGACAGATTTAGGGCAAGCAGGAAAAAAAGAGCTTCCTTTTTCAATGCTCTTTATATAGTTTGCCACCAAAATGTGTGTCACAGATTAAAGCTGTTTCTTTCAAGGAGAAGAGATGCTTAGTAAACATTCTTATTTCCACTTCAATTGATTTAATTAAAAAAAATCCTTCAGAGGTGCATCTAGCCAGTTCAGTTTTAGTTAATTCATCATTTAATTAAGTTGACACTAAGGATAGCTAACACAAGTCAACCCCTTGTTAACTTGACACAGTTATATCTTCTTATATCATGCTTAATTTCCAAATGAGGGAATTTCTTTCATTTTCAATACTAAATTATGATACTAAAGTATGATAACCACTAAAATTCTCTTATCCGATGCTGTATTACATGATAGATACATCAAGGAAGGTAAGCACAAATATCTGTACAAACCCATTCTTAAGAAAATATGACAAAAGTTTATGCCAACTACAATTCCACAATTGATTATATGGATTTAGGGGGTATTTATAATTACCTTTCTCTACTACCCATTCTATATTTCCTCCACCCTCTGTAAGTGCTTCAACAGGTCTTAGTTTTTTTTTCATATAGAAGTATAGGGGAATGCCAGGTCAGGAAAGTGGGAGCGGGGAGGTTGTGAGCAGGGGGTGGAGGTGGGGGTGGGATAGGAAGTTCTCTGAGGAGAAACAGGGAAAGGGGAACAACATTTGAAATGTAAATAAAGAAAATATCTAAAAAAAAGAAAGAAAGAAAAAGAAGTGTCACAATCATTCATGAAGGCCTATGCTCTGTGGCATCCTGCCTGGATTATGTTTTTATATTTCCTTATTGTCTTTTATCACAGGACATGCTAGCACAATACCCTAAAGGATCTTCTACACTCTGGGCAATATTTCTAGGCTCCACTGTGGAGAAACAATCCAATGTCTCCTTGGTACTCTGGATTAATACCCCTATTAGCACTTTTACCTCTTTCTTATCCTGCTAGATTATGGGCCTGAGAAGCCAAAACTAGTCAGGGGGATGTATGAGATTGCAGTTCAATGCAATATTTGTTGTGTCTCTTGTCAGAGACACTTTTTTGAAACTGAAACTTGTAGGTTGTCAGAACTTAAGGTCATGATAACAGGAAGCATTTTTTCTAGTGAGTCCCTAGGAATAAGAATAAATGGAACTGCCAGGTGGTGGTGGCACATGCCTTTAATCCCAGCACTTGGGAGGCAGAGGCAGACAGATTTCTGAGTTCGAGGCCAGCCTGGTCTACAGATTGAGTTCAAGGACAGCCAGGGCTACACAGAGAAACTCTGTCTCGAAAAACAAAACAAAACAAAAAAAGAGTATATGGAACTATTCCCTTTTCTACTCCTTGATTCCCTAGATCCATGGGTTCTGAATATTGGAGAGAATATAGAATATATTGGATGCTGACTTAAACAATATACCATTTTCATGGAGAATCCTGTCCCAACCCTCCAGGCTGCTGCCAACTAATTGGCATTGTAACTATGTCTGCAAAAGGTCATTCCATGCTTCTATCAAGACAGGTTCAGGATGGTGAGAACATGTTAAAAGAACTAGATTTCACAATTGTTTGCCTACTGTTGCACTTTTCTGGATGTGAAGTAAGTTTCTTCATCAGAAGCAATGTTGTGCAGGATACCATGATAGTATATAACCACATGGAATGTAGTTTTGACAGAACATTACATTCATAAAAGGCAAATGATTAACCAGATAAAGCATCTACTCCAAAAAGGACAATGGAGGAATTAAGTTGTCCAATGTAGGCAACCTACCACTAGATCACTGGCTGGTCACCTCAGAGAATGGTGCCATATCTGAAGCTTAATGTTGGTTCCTGCTGTTAGAAGGTCTGGAATTTAACAGTAGCTGTAGCCAGGTCAGTCTTGGTGAGTGGAAATTTATGTTCAGCATGTACCTCATAGGAGGACAGATCTATTTCTGTGACAATGTCTATTTTGTCCATGGGCTTATTGGAAAACAACAGGGATGGGTGGGAAAAGAGGATGACTACCCACAGAATGGATCATTATACCCATTTGATTATTTATTCCTCCTTTGATGAAGTCACATTTAATGACCATTACATGGGGCACAAATATCTTCACATTCTTTGCCTGTTTAGAGAGATCTAGATACATCTTTCTCAGATGTCTTTCTCACCAAATTTCCAATTATGCTCTTTCCATGTCCCTGACTCTCTAGCCAATTTATTGGTTACACCCCAAGAATCAATGTACAATTGTACATGGGGCCATTTTCTTCTTTCAAACAAAAGTCATGACTATGTGTACTCTCCTAAAGTTATGTTTACTGAGGTTTCCCTTTTCTAGTTCCTTTGATTCAAATTATGTGTGGTACTGCTTGGATAGCATGTAGAACTATTATTAAACTCAGCTATATTCTTCCCTTCCTCATTCAGTCAGTCATAGAGCTCACCCCACGAGGTTATAGGTACATCATCAGGAATAGGTAGCATTTAGTGCAAATAAAAGCCAAATGTATTTGTTCAACTTCTTTATATATATCTAGTCTTGTGCCTTCAGGGCCAGCTCAGGTTCAATCATGTATTTATCATGTCCGTTTGATAATAGATTGCTGCTCTGCATGTGCTACTTTTTAGACATATCCAGCTCATGATGGACAGCTATAGTTGCATGATGACTTAGTGGTCCATTGTAAAATATTCACAAAAGCCCAATAGCAGGCCACGAACTATCTCTTAAATGGAGAAATAACCAGATAGCAAAAGGCAAACATTACCAACAGAAATCAAAGCAACGTGGCTCCACCCGAACACAATTCTCCCACAACAGCAAGTCCTGGATACCCCAACACATGGGAAAAGCAAGACTTGGATTTAAAATCACAGCTCATGATGCTGTTAGAGGGCTTCAAGAAGGACATAAATAACTCACTTAAAGAAATACAGGAGAACACAGGTAAACAGGTAGAAGCCTTTAAAGAATTACAGGAAAGCAAAACAAAACAGGAGAAGGAATTAGACAAACCCATCCAGTATCTAAAATTGGAGGTAAAAACAATAAAGACATCACAAAGGGAAACAACTATGGACAAAGAAAACCTAGGAAAGAAGTCAGGAGTCATGGACACAAGCATCAACAACAGAATACAAGAGATAGAAGAGAGAATCTCAGATGCAGAAGATGCCATAGAAAGCATTGACATAACAGTCAAAGAAAATGCAAAATGCAAAAAGCTTTGAACCCAAAACATTCAGGAAAATCAGAACAAAATGAGAAGACCAAACCTAAGGATTATAGGTATAGAAAAGGGTGAAGATTTCCAACTTAAAGGGCCAGTAAATGTCTTCAACAAAGTTATGGATGAAAACTTCCCTAACCTAAAGAAAGAGATGCCCATGAACATACAAGAAGCCTACAGAGCTCCAAATAGATTGGATCAGAAAATAAATTCCTCCTCTTGCATAATAATTAAAACACCAAATGCATTAAACAAAGAAAGAATATTAAAAGCAGTAAGGGAAAGAGGTCAAGTAACATATAAAGGCAGACCTAACAGAATTACATCAGATTTCTCACCAGAGACTATGAAAGCCAGAAGATCCTGGGCAGATGTCACAGAGACCCTAAGGGAACAGAAATGCTAATCAAAGCTACAATTCCAAGCAAAACTCTCAATTACCATAGACGGAGAAGCCAAGGCATTCCATGACAAAAACAAATTTATACAATATATTTCCATAAATCCAGCCTGTCAGTGGATAATGAAAGGAAAACAACAACAAAAGTAGGGAAACTACACACTAGACAAACAAGAAATTAATCTTCTTTTTAAAAAAACAAGAGAGCCACACAAACATAACTCCACCTCTAACAACAACAACAACAACAAAAAACCCAGGAAGCAACAATCCTTTCTCCTTAATATTTCTTAATATCAAGGGACTCAAATCTCTAATAAAAAGACATAGACTAACAGAGTGGACACATAAGCGGACCCAACATTTTGCTGCATACAGAAAACCCAGGTCAGGCACAAAGACAGACACTACCTCAGAGTAAAAGGATAGAAAACAATTTTACAAGCAAATGGTCCCAAGAAACAAGCGGATATAGCCATCCTAATATAAAATAATACCAACTATCAACCTAAAGTAATTAAAAAATAAGGAAGGACACTTCATACCCACCAAAGGAAAAAAAAACTACCAAGATGAAATCTCAATTCTGAACATATATGTTCCAAATACAAGGGCACCCACATTCATAAAATAAACCTTACTAAAAAGCTCAAAGCACATATTACACCCAACACAATAATAGTTGGAGACTTCAAAACCACACTCTCATCAATGTACAGATCATGGAAACACAAACTAAACAGTGGAACAGTGAAACTAACAGAAGTTATGAACCAAATGGATTTAACAGATATGTATAGTACATTTTATCCTTAAACAAAAGAATATACCTTCTTCTCGGGCACCTCATGTTATGTTCTCCAAAAACTGGCCATATGCTCAGTCACAAAACAGACTTCAGCAGATATAAGAAGATTGAAATAATTCCACGCACCCTGTCAAATCACCACTGACTAAGGCTGGTCTTCAATAACATCAAAATCAACAGAAAGCCCACATACACATGGGAACTGAGCAACACTCTACTCAATGATAACTTAGTCAAGGAAGAAATAAAGAAAGAAATTAAAGACTTTTTAGAAAATGAAGGCACAACATACCCAAATGTATGGAACACAATGAAAGCAGTGCTAAGAGGAAAACTCATAGCTCTGAGTGTGTCTAAAAAGAAAGTGGAAAGAGCATACACTAACAGCTTAACAGCACAGCTGAAAACTTTAGAACAAAAGGAAGTAAATACATCCAAGAGGAGTAGATGGCAGGAAATAATCAAACATAGTGTTGTAATCAACCAAGTAGAAACAAAAAGAACTGTACAAAGAATCAATCAAACAAGGAGCTGGTTCTTTGAAAAAACCAACAAGATAGATAAACCCTTAGCCAAACTAACCAGTGGGCACAAAAACAGTATCCAAATCAGCAAAATCAGAAATGAACAGGGAGGCATAACAACAGATACTGAGGAAATAAAAAAAAATCATCAGATTCTACTACAAAAGCCTATATTCAACAAAAGTGAAAAATCTAGACGAAATGGACAATTTTCTAGACAAATACCAAGTACCAAAGTTAAATCAGGATCAGATAAATGATCTAAACAATCCCATAATCCCAAAATAGAAGCAGTCATTAATAGTCTTCCAACCAAAAAAAAAAAAAAGCCTAAGACCAGATGCATTGAATGCAGAGTTCCATCAGACTTTTAAGACCTAAAACCAATGCTCTTCAAATTATTCCTCAAATTAGAAACCTATGGAACAATACCCAATTACTCTGATTGAAGCCACAATTACTCTGATATCTAAATCACACAAAGAGCCAATATAAAAGAGAGCTATAGACCAATTTCTCTTATGAATATCAATGCAAAAGTACTCAATAAAATTCTAACAGATGGAATCCAAGAACACATCAAAACAATCATCTCCCACAATCAAGTAGGCTTCATCACAAGGATGCAGGGATTGTTCAATATATGGAAACCCATCAATGTAATCCACTATATAAATAAACTCAAAGAAAAAAAACCCACATGATCATTTCATTAGATGCTGATAAAGCATTTGACAAAATCCAACACTTCTTCATGATAAAAGTCTTGGAAAGATCAGGAATTCAAGGTCCGTACCTAAACATAGCAAAAGCAATATACAGCAAACCAGTAGCCAACATCAAACTAAATGGAGAGAAACTTGAAGCAATCCCACTAAAATCAGGGACTACACAAGGCTGTTCACTCTCTACATATCTATTCAATATAGTACTTGGAGTCCTAGACAGAGCAATTAGACAAGATAAGGAGTTCAAAGGGATTCAAATTATAAAGGAAGAAGACAAAAATATCACTATTTGCAGATGATATGACAGTATACTTAAGTGTACCCAAAAATTCCATGAAAGAACTCCTAAACCTGATAAACAACTTCAGCAAAGTGGTTGGATATAAAATTAACTCAAACAAATCAGTGGCCTTCCTATAATTAAAGGATAAAGAGACTGAGGAAGAAATTAGAGAAATGACACCCTTCACAATAGTTACAAATAACATAAAATACCTTGGTTTGACTCTAACCAAGCAAGTGAAAGATCTGTATGACAAGAACTTCAAGTCTTTGATGAAAGAAATTGATGAAGATCTCAGAAGATGAAAAGATCTCCCATGCTCATGGATTGGAAGGATTAATATAGTAAAAAATGGGCACCTTGCCAAAAACAATCTACAGATTCAATGCAACCCCCATCAAAATTTCAAATCAGTTCTTCATAGAGCTTGAAAGAGAAAATTCCAAATTTATTTGGAACAACAACAACAACAACAACAACCACCCAGGATAGTGAAAAGTATTCTCAACAATAAAAAACTTCTGGGGGAGTCACCATCCCTGACCTCAAGCTATACAAGAGAGCAATAGTGATAAAAACTGCATGCTATTGTTACAGTGAAAGGCAGATAGATCAATGTAATAGAGTTGAAGACCCAGAAATGAACCCTCACACCTATAGTCACTTGATCTTTGACTAAGGAGCTAAAGCCATCCAGTTGAAAAAAGACAGCCTTTTCAACAAATGGTACTGGGTCAACTGGCAGTCAATATGTTAGAGGACGCAAATCAATTCATTCTTATCTTCCTGTACAAAGTTTAAGTACAAGTGGATCAAAGACCTCCACATAAAACCTGTAACACTGAATCTAATAGAAGACAAATTGGGGAAGAACCTGGAGCACATGGGCACAGGGGAAAATTTCCTGAGTTGAACACCAATAGCTAATGTTCTAAGATCAAGAACTGACAAATGGGACCTCATAAAATTGCAAGGCTTCTGATGGGAAAGGGTACTATCAATAGGACAAAATGGCAACAAACAGATTTGGAAAAGATTTTTACCAATCCTACATCTAATAGAGGGCTAATATCCAATATATACGAAGAACTCAAGATGAACTCCAGAGAACCAAATAACCTTATTAAAAATGGGGTACAGAGCTAAACAAAGAATGCTCAACTGAGGAATACCTGACGGCTGAGAAACACCTAAAGAAATGTTCAACATCTTTAATCATCAGGGAAATGCAAATCAAAATAGCCCTGAGATTCTTCCTCATACCAGTCAGAATGGCCAAGATCAAACACTCAAGGGACAGCAAATGCTGGAGAGGATGTGGAGAAAGAGGAACACTCCTCTATTGCTGGTGGTAAAACCATTCTGGAAATCAGTTTGGCATTTCCTCAGAAAATTGGATATTGCACTAACTGAGGTCCCAGCTATACCACTTTTGGGCATATACCCAGAAGATGCTCCAACATGTAATAAGGACACATGCTCCACTATGTTCATAGCAGTCTTATTTATAATAGCTAGAAGCTGGAAAGAAACCAGATGTCCCTCAACAGAGGAATGGATACAGAAAATGTGGTACATTTACACAATGGAGTGCTACTCAGCTAATAAAAACAATAAATTCATGTAATTCTTAGGCAAATGGATGGAGCTAGATATTATCATCCTTATTGAGTTAACCCAATCACAAAAGAACACACACTGTATGTGTTCACTGATTAGTGGATATTAGCCCCAAAACTCAGAATACTGAAGATACAACTCACAGACTACATGAAGCTCAAGAAGAAAGAAGACCAAAGTGTGGATACTCTGATACTTATTGGAAAGTGGATCAAAATACCCATGGCTCCCAGCCAACCAATAGAATGAGCATAAGGTCCCCAATGGAGCATCTAGGGAAAGGACCCAAGGAACTGAAGAGGTTTTCAGCCCTGCTGGAGTAACAATAATATGTACCAACCAGTAACCCCCAGAGCTCCCAGGGACTAAACTACCAACCAAATGGTACACATGGATGGACTCATGGCTCCAGCTGTTTATGTAGCAGAAGATGACCATTTCAGACATCAATGAGAAGAAAGGCCATTGGTCCTGTGAAGGCTTGATTATCCAGAATAGGGGAATGCAAGTCAGGACATTCGGGGGGTTAAGAAGAGGGAGGGTGATGGGATTGGGTGTTTTCAGAGGGGTAATGTGGAAAGGGCATACCATTTGAAATGTAAGTAAAGCAAATATCTAATAAAAAAGAAATTGACTGAGATGGAAGACACTTTATTTATGTTTAGATTTATTTTACATCCTTTGTGAGGCAAGTGGACCGTGCTCCCCAGACAGAACTTCTAAGACTGAATGAACGCAGACTGTGAGGACCTCAGAATTGAGAATGGTAGGAGTGGAGACATTCCCTATCTCTACCTGTTCTGGAACACATAACTATGACACCTCACTGAGAGGACCATGCTAATCAGTTATGTAGATAAATGACATGGAGTCCTTCTGCATGAAAATAGAGCATCACGAACATCTTAAACTGAGACAATAGGACATATCTACCCAAAGTAAATGGAGAGAAACTTGAAGCAATCCCACTAAAATCAGGGACTAGACAAGGCTGCCCCCTCTCACCATATCTTTTCAATATAGTACCTGAGGTACTAGCTAGAGCAATTCAACAACATAAGGAAGTCAAAGGGATACAAAGGAAGAAGTCAAACTATCACTATTCGCAGATGATATGATAGTATACTTAAGTGACCCAAAAACTCCAAAACAACTTCAGCAAAGTGGCTGGTTATAAAATCAACTCAAACAAATCAGTAGCCTTCCTATACTCAATGGATAATCAGGCTGAGAAAGAAATTAGGGAAATAACACTCTTCACAATAGCCACAAACAATATAAAGAATCTTGGTGTGACTCTAACCAAACAAGTGAAAGATTTATATGACAAAAACTTCAGGTCTCTGAAGAAGGAAATGGAAGAAGACCTCAGAAAATGGAAAAATCTTCCATGCTTGTGGGTTGGCAGGATTAATATAGTTAAAATGGCAATCTTGCCAAAAGCAATATACAGATTCAATGCAATCCCCATCAAAATTCCAACTCAGTTCTTCATAGAGTTAGAAAGAGCAATTTTCAAATTCATCTGGAATAACAAAAATCCCAGGATAGCCAAAACTATCATCAACAGTAAAAGAACTTCTGGGGGAATCAGTATCCCAGACCTCAAGCGATACTACAGAGCAGTAGCATTAAAAACTGCATGGTATTGGTACAGTGACAGGGAGGTGGATCAATGGAATAGGATTGAAGACCCAGAATTGAACCCACACATCTATGGCCAATTGATCTTCGACAAAGGAGCTGAAAACATCCCGTGGAAAACAGATAGCCTTTTCAACAAATGCTGCTGGCTCAACTGGAGGCCAACATGCAGAAGAATGAGAATTGATCCACTCTTATCTCCTTGTACTAAGCTCAACTCCAAGTGGATCAAGGACCTCCACATAAAACCAGACACACTAAAATTGATAGAAAAGAAACTGGGGAAGACTCTTGAGGATATTGGCTCAGGGGGAAAGTTCCTGAACAAACACCAATTGCTTATGCTCTAAGATCAAGAATGGACAAATGGGACCTCATAAAATTACAAAGTTTCTGTAAGGCAAAAGACACTGTCAAAAGGACAAATCAGCAACCAACAAATTCGGAAGAGATCTTCACCAACCCTACATCTGACAGAGGGCTTATATCCAATGTATACAAAGGACTCAAGAAGTTAGATCCCAGAAAACCAAATAACCCTATCCAAAAATGGGGTACAGAACTAAACAAAGACTTTTCACCTGAAGAAATTCGGATGGCTGAGAAACACCTTAAAAATGTTTAATATCATTAGTCATTAGAGAAATGCAAATCAAAACATCCCTGAGATTTCACCTCACACCAGTCAGAATGGCTAAGATTAAAAACTCAGGAAACTGGCTAAGATTAAAAACTCAAGAGACAACAAGTGCTGGCGAGGATGTGGAGAAAGAGGAACACTCCTCCACTGTTGGTGCGATTGCAAAATGGTAAAACAGCTCTGGAAATCAGTTTGGCGGTTCCTCAGAAAATTGGGCATGTCACTTCCAGAGGACCCTGGCATACCACTCCTGGGCATATACCCAGAGGATTCCCCTGCATACAATAAAGACACATGCTCCACTATGTTTATAGCAGCCTTGTTTATAATAGCCAGAAATTGGAAGGAGCCCAAATATCCCTCAAAGGAGGAATGGATACAGAAAATGTGGTATATTTATACAATGGAATACTATTCAGCAATTAAAAATAATGAATTCATGCAATTAGTAGGTAAATGGTTAGACCTGGAAAATATCATCCTGAGTGAGCTAACCCAATCACAAAAGAATACACATGAAGTGCAATCACTGATAAGTGGATATTAATGAGCCCAGAAGCCCTAAATACTCAAGGCACAATTAGCAAGTCAAATGATTCCCAAGAGGAAGAAAGGAGAGGACCCTGGGCCTGTAAAGATTGCATCCAGTTTAGTAAAGAAACCGAGGGGGGAGGGGGAATGATTGGGGAATAGTTGGGGGGAGAGGAACTATGGGAGGTATGGTGGGTGGGAACTGGGAAAGGGGAAAGCCTTTGGAATGTAAACATAGAATATAGAAAATAAAAATTAAAAAAAAAAACTTAGGAAACAGCAGGTGTTGGCGAGGATGTGGAGAAAGAGGAACACTCCTCCATTCCTGGTGGGACTGCAAGCTGGTACAACCACTCTGGAAATCAGTCTGGCGGTTCCTCAGAAAATGACATGATACTTCCGGAGGACCCAGCCATAGCACTCCTGGGCATATACCCAGAAGATTCCCCAGCATGCAATAAGGATACATGCTCCACCATATTCATAGCAGCCTTATTTATAATAGCCAGAGGCTGGAAAGAACCCAGATGTCCCTCAACATAAGATTGGATACAAAAAAATGTGGTATATATACACAATGGAATACTATTCAGCCATTAGAAATAATGAATTAATGAAATTCTTAGAGAAATGGATGGAGCTGGAGATCATCATACTAAGTGAGGTAACCCAGTCTCCAAAGAATACCCATGGTATACACTCACTGATAAGTGGATATTAGCCTAGAATCTTGGGACACTAAAGACAATCCACATACCAAATGATTTCTGATAAGAAGGAAGGAGTAGACCCTGGTTCTGGAAAGTCTCAAAGGATCAGTGTAGGGAAATACCAGAACAGGGAAGTGGGAAAGGGTGGATGGGGGAACATGGGGAGGGAAAAGGGCATGTGGGACCTTTGGGGGGCAGGGAACCAGAAAAAGGGAAATGAAATGTAAATATAGTATAAATCCAATAAAAAATATTTTAAAAATGTTTGACTCCACCAAAAAAAATTCTCCAGTTGTGTTGAGTATAGACTTTTGTAGTAGGATCTGATGATTTTTTGAATTTCCTCAGTTTCTGTTCTTATATCTCCCTTTTCATTTCTAATTTTGTTAATTTGAATACTGTCTCTGTGCCCTTTGGTAAGTGTAAGGGTTTTTCTATCTTGTAGCTGAACTCTACTCAATGATAACTTGGTCAAGGAAGAAATAAAGAAAGAAACTAATGAAAATGAAAACACATCATACCAAAACTTATGGGACACATGAAAGCATGGTAAGAGGAAAACTCACAGCTCTGAGTGCCTCCAAAAAGAAACTGGAGAGAGCACACAGTAGCAGCTTGACAGCACACCTGAAAGCTCTAGAACAAAAAGAAGCAAATACACTCTAGAGGAGGCGTCTATAGGAAATCAGCGCTGAAATCAACCATGTAGAAACAAAAAGAACTATACCAAGAATCAACAGATCCAGGAGCTGCTTCTTTGAGAAAATCAAAAAGATAGATAAACCCTTAGCCAGACAAACCAGGGGGCACAGAGACAGTATCCAAATTAATAAAATCAGAAATGAAAAGGGAGATATAACAATGGAAATGAAGGAAACAGGTTATATATCTCTTTCTTTGAAGAGACACTCCACAGTGGTATGCATTATTGATTTCCCTAGTGTTTATCTGTGAAGTTGTCTCTTCAGGTCCTCTCTCCTCACCGTTGGGCATTTCTGCTAAGGTCACTACCATTGAATCTTGGCAGTCTCTCACATCCTGGATCTCTGGGATTTTCTAGAGGGTCTCCCAACCCCCAACCCCAGTAGCTGTATATTTCCATTCATTCTCCTAGTCAACTGGGCATCTCTCCTGTCTCTCCCCCCATCCCTGATCCTGTCCCCGATTCCCCTCCACTTTCTCCCAATCAGGTTCCTTACTCCCTCTGCCTCTCATGATTTTTTTTGTTCTCCCTTCTATATGGCTTGAAGCATCCTCACTTGGGATGCTTCCTCCTGGTTAAACTTCTTATGGTTTGTGAGTTGTATTCTGGGTAGTCTGATATTTGGTTAGTATCCACTTACCAGTGAATACACACCATGTATGTCCTTTGGGGTCTGAGTTACCTCAATCAGGATGTTATTTTCAAGTTCCATTCATCTGTCTGCAAAATTCATGAACTTCTTGTTTTTTTTTTTTTAAATAGTTGAATAGTAGTACCTTGTGTAAATGAACCCCATTTTCTACCTGGTGGATGGAATCATAGCACAGCAATTGATTCTAAGAAATAGTGATGGAACATGAAGTGCCCACATAAACCTGTGAACTTAGATAATGAAACAGCACATATATTTAAAATAACTCAAATGCACATGAAGTTACTGGTGAGTTTTCAGAGACACAAAAAGGCTGATTCCTGCAGCATAAACATTGGTAAGTTATATTTTTCTAAAATATTCTTTATGTACAATTTAATATTGAGGGAATATAAAAACATATTTCTGCCCCTGATAATACATATTCAAAAATATATCAACAAAGAGACATATAAAGGTCAGAAACACAGCCAAATAAATAGAAAACTCACAGAAGACAGGAATAGGAAAACAAAAAAATAAAAATTACAACTATTGAAGGTCCTTTTAGCAGGTGCCAGAAATCTTGTTTGAGATTAATTTTCCAAATTTCTTTTCATTATCCACAAAGGCCTATATAGCAGGGTTTTTGCTGTTGCTGTTTTGTTTTTATTAAAGGGGAAAATGAGGGCTATGTAACAACCTAGTTGGAGCTTGAAAGTCAGATTACACTTCCCCCGTATGTGAGCTACTATTTCATGTCTCCAGTGTGTGCTTATCTGTCTCAGATTGCCATTCTAGTTTTGTAGTTTCATTATAGCAGATCCCCCTGGTCTGGACATGTTCATTCACCTTTTTTTGAGAATTTTCATTCCATGAAAAAATGGAATTTTTTTTTAATAACATTTTAAAACCGCTGTAGTTTTGGATACAAACTGCAGGCCTGTCATTCTAATTGCGTGGTGTACAGAATAAACCTCTTCTGCCCTCTGGTGGCTGCTACGTTAAACAACAGTTTCTTTGAATTTTCTGGTGTAAGCCGGTCAGCATATACTATATGTGTGTCCCTCTGGTGGCCATGGTTAGAACAGCAGGTGTTATCATTAAAAAAAATAAAATAAAATAAAATCAATCTTTCTCTTGCCTTTGACACAAGGAACTTATGGCCTTGTACTAGTTTAACTCTACATTGGTGGAAAAGACTTAAGAAGACCTTTCAGAGTTCACTAAACATTGAAGACCCCAAAAGACACTGCAAACCTCTCCTTAAAGTGGGGCCTGAACATATCAATTTATCTATAGATTTGATTTTTCTTTTTCGTTGTTCACATTTAATGTTCATTTTCATGTGCATGCGTTTTGTTGTGTTTTGCATGTATGTCTATGTACCATGAACATGTAGTGCCCCTGAGTGGCAGATATGAATCTTGTATTCCCTTGCACTGAAGTGAGAGATGGTTGTGATCCACCATGTTGATCCTAGGAATTAAATGAAACACATCTCTTCTAGTTTTTACTAGTGTCCTGTAAAGCCCACCCAACATAGTTTTTGAAGAAACTTCATTTTGGGGAAATCAGGGCCTAAATTACAATTCTAGGAAGAAAACCACAAAGTCTTCTTAAACAAGCATTCCATAATACCTCTCCTCCCTTGGCAACAGCCAGTCAGGTTACAACAGCAGGGCCACAGTAAATATAGATAAACAAAGGCATTCTCCAGAGAATAGATAACTTGGCCATCCTGTTTGTCAGGTGGTTTTGCTCCTGTGTTTGGTTCCTGCAGATTACAGCAGAAATCCAAGTTTTAAAATATTAACTTGCTTACCCACACAGAAATCCCCCAAGCTTGCTGTAACTACAATAAATACCATATACCTCTAGACTTGGGACTCTAGCTCTGACTCACTGTGACAGAAGGGTGAGAGACCTTGCTTGCAAGCTTGTAATAAGGACCTTTATGTTTTTGCATCAGAGTTGGCTACAATTTTCTCTTCAGTGATCTTGGGCCTAGCAGTCTGACACATATTGGTTGTAGTTAGTTCACAATATCCTGTGCTTATTTTTCCAGTCTGAGAATACATAACTGGTATTGTTACTTATTAGTTGTTAGAATCACCACATTTCTTTTCTGACTGGTGAAGTGAGAGATATCATAATTGAAAATGAAAAATGAAAACCATTAGAACAGCCTCTACCAGGAGAAATATTGATGAAAAAACAATATACATCCCTGGAGAGATTACACAAAGTATGCCATCATCAAATACATGAAAAACAGAAGTAGTGATTGTCACATTTCCTTTTAATTCTTTAAATAGTCCAGTATAGAAAAATCTATGGATCACAATGGGTGAAAGTTTATGATATCAAAATCAATGGAGTTGAAATTCTCATGATAGCTACTCAGTTCATTAAAGTTGGTTGCAAGTTTCTTAATTCCTAGTTCTACATTTTATGCAGGTACCACTCAGAAGTGTACAGTAGCAACCATTGTTAAACAACTGTAGACTCCTATCTTTACAGTTAGGAGAAGTTTGTGTAGTGAACATAGCTGTGAATTTTATTCACAGTAACAAAGGGTTGGATGTGTTATTACATACTGCATCATGAATTGCAGCCAATGATTTGTCCTGATGGTTAAGAATTTTCAAGGAGTATGGTGAAAAATTGGCCAGAAAGTCATTCAGGGAAGGAGTGCAAGGATCTTGTGGATATGTGACAGCCACCCCTAAACTGATGACACTATGTATTTGCCTGCCAGGAAATAGACAGCTCTCAGTCTTTAGAGCCATTCCACCAGAGTGTCCAGAACTGTGCAAAACATATAACTCCCTTGTGATGGCTAAAGTGATTTAATATTGTATAAAACATCCCTTAAGTAGAACTTTGCACTGAAATGCCTGTGGGATCCTGGTGTCCTGTAGGTAAGATAAGAATAGGATAAAGGTGACCCTTCTGTGAGGTATTCAACTACTTGTTTTCTGTTTATTTGTTTGTCTGTTTTGCTTAACTATTCTTTTTATTGCCATATACAAGGGAAGAGAAACAACTAAGGGGTGTAAAAGAATTCTCTTGTCTAGCTGTGGATTCCACAGATAATTGTAATGCACTCCTTTGATATCCACCTATTAAACCCCTTCTTTAGTTTCCTTCAACACTGTTTGATTATAAGTCTGCTCTCTTTTTGCTAGCAGTAAGAATACATTCATCTAATCTAAATTTAAAGTGATGTTGAATCTTGGTCTTTCTCAGTGGATTTGAACATTACAAAAATCTGTCTAAATGAAAGATACTGGCTTTGAAATAAATGCTTAGCAAAGTTTCTGGTTTCCATCTATGCCTGGGCTGAACCTGTGTCACAGATATCTGTGTCCTAGTCCATTCAAGAGAGAGCAGGTCTACCAGGAGAGCTAACACATCAAAGATCACAGGAGAACTGATGTACCTAGGAGCACAGGGTCACAGGATCACAGGAGGGACAAGCAAAACCAGCTATCATGAGAGATAGCAAGATGGCAAGAGGCAATCACAAGAACCTAAGTAACAGAAACCAAGGTGACCTTGGCAACATCAGAACTCAGTTCTCCCAACACAGCAAGCTCAGGATACCCCACCACACCTGAGAAACAAAATGCTGATTTAAAATCACATCTCATGATGGAAATAAAGGACTTTAAGAAGGACATAAATAACTCCCTAAAATAAATACAGTAGACCACAGGCAAACAGGTAGAAGCTTTTTAAGAGGAAATACATAAGACCCTTAAAGAAATACAGGAAAACACAAACAAAAATGTGAAAGAAGTGAAAAAGCCATCCAGGATCTAAAATGGAAATAGATACAATAAAAAACAAAAAGGGATAGAAAGGGAGACAACCTTGGAGATAGAAAATCTAGGAGAGATCAGGAGTCATAGATTTAAGCATCACCAACAAAATACAAGAGATACAAGAGAGGATCTCAGGTGCAGAAGATACCATAGAAAACATTGACAAAACAGTGAAAGAAAATGCAAAGTGCAAAAAGCTCCTAAAACATTCAGGAAATCCATGACACAATTTAAAGACCAAATCTAAGGATAATAGGTATAGAAGAGAGTGAAGATTTCTAACTTAAAGGGTCAGAAAACATCTTCCACAAAATTATAGAAGAAAATTTCCCTAACCTAAAGAAAGAGATGACCACAAACACACAAGAAGCCTACAGAACTCCAAATAGATGGTACCAGAAAAGAAATTTCTCCCATCACGTAATAATCAAAACAACAAATGTACAAAACAAAGAAAGATTATTAAAAGTAGTAAGGTAAAAAGGTCAAGTAACATATAAAGGCATACCTATTGGAATTACTCCAGAGTTTTCAATAGAGACTCAAAAGCCCATAAGGTTTTAGACGAGAAAACAAATGCCATCCGAGGCGACTATTTCTAGCAAAACTTTCAATTACCATAGATGGTGATACCAAGATATTCCATGACAAAACTAAATTTATACAATATATTTCCACAAATCTAACCCTACAAAGGGTAATAGAAGGAAAATTCCAACAAAAGGAGGGTAACTAATCCCAAGAAAAAGAAAGAAATTAATCTTTCAACAAATCCAAAAGAAGATCACAACAAAAATAATAGAAAGCAACATTCACTGGTCCTTAATATGTATTAACATCAATGGACTCAATTCCACAATTAAAAGTCATAAACTAGCAGACTGCATACGTAAATAGGACCCAGAATTTTGCTGCATACAAGAAACACCTTAGTGATAGAGACACTTCCTCAGAGTAAAAGGCTGGAAAACAATTTTTCAAGAAAATGGTCCCAAGAAACAAGCTAGAGTAGCAAGACTAATCACCAATTAAACTGACATTCAACCAAAATTTATAAAAAAAAACTTGAGGAAGAACATTTCATACATATAAATGAAGAAAAGTCTACCAAGATGAACTTTTAATTCTGAACATCTATTCCCCAAATGCTAGGGCACCCACATTCATAAAAGAAACTTTACTAAAGCACAAAGCGCACATTGAAACTCACATAATAATAGTAGTAGAGTTCAACCCCAAGTCTCACCTATGGACAGATCATGGAAACAGAAACTAAACAGAAATACAGTGAAAATAACAGAAATGATGAACCAAATGGATTTAACAGATATCTATAGAATATTTCATCCTAAAACAAAATAATATATCTTCTTCTCAGCACCTCATTGTACCTTCTCCAAAACTGAATGTATAATCTGTCACAAAACAGGCCTCAACAGATACAAGAAGATTGAAATAATCCCATGAATCCTATCACATCATCATCAACTAAAGTTGGTCTTCAATAACAACAAAAACAACAGAAAGCCCACATATACATGGAAGCTGAACAACACTCTACTCAATGATAATTAGGACAGTGAAGAAATAAGGACAGAAATGAAAGACTTTTTAGAATTTAATGAAAATGCAGGCACAAGATTCCCAAACCTATGGGAGACAATGAAAACAGTTCTAAGAGGAAAACTCATAACTCTGAGTACCTCCATAAAGAAGTTGAAGAGAGTATATACTAGCAGATTGATAACACACCTGAAAGTCTAGAACAAAAAAAGCAAATATACCCAAGAGTAGTAAAAGACAAGAAATAATTAAACTCAGGGCTAAAATGAACCAAGCAGAAAAAAAAAGAACTATACAAAGAATCAACAAAACAAGGAGCTTGCTTGTTGAGAAAATCAAGAAGATAGATAAACCCTTAGCCAGACTAAGTAGAGGGCATAAGATAGTATTCAAATTAATAAAATCATAAATAAAAAGGGAGATATAACAATAGAAACTGAAGAAATTAAAAAAAAATCATCAGATCCTACCACAGAAGCCTATAGTCAACAAAACTTGAAAATATGGATGAAAAGGACAATTTTCTAGACAGATAACAGGTACCAAAGTTAAATCATGATCAGCTGAACCATCTAAACTGTCCTATGCACCCTAAAGAAATAAATGTAGCGATTAAAAGTCTCCTAACAAAAAAGAAAAAAAAAAACAAAAAGAAAAGCATAGGGACAGATGGTTTTAGTGCAGAATTTTATCTGACCTTTAAAGAAGACCTAATTCCAATACTCTTTAAAATGTTACTCAAAGTATAAACAGAAGGAACACTACCTATTTCATTCCATGGAGACACAGTTACACTGATACCAAAACCATACAAAGACTCAACAAAAAAGAGAACTTCATATAAATTTCCCTTATGAACTTCAACGCAAAAATACTCAGTAAAAATCTCATAAATTGAATCTAAGAACATGTCAAAACTGTCATTTGCCATGATCAAGTAGGCTTCATCCCAGGGTACAGAGATGGTTCAATATATGGAAATTCATCAATGTAATCCTCTATGTAAACAAACTCAAAGAAAAATGCCCATGATCATCTCATTAGATACTGAAAAAGCATTTGACAAAATTCAATACCCCTTCATGTTAAAAGTCTTGGAAAGAACAGGAATTCCAGGTCTATTTCTAATCATAGTAAAAGCAATATACAGTAAACCAGTAGCCAACATAAAACTAAATGGAGAAAAACTTGAAGCAATTCTACTAAAATTAGGGACTAGACAAGGCTGCCCAGTTTCTCCCTACCTATTTAATATAGTAGTTGAAGTTCTAGCTAGAGCAAATAGACAACAAAAGGAGGTCAAAGGGATTCACATTGTAAAGGAAGAAGTCAAAATAGCACTATTTGCAGATGATATGATAGTATACTTAAGTGATCCCAAAAATTCCACTAGAGAAGTCCTTTAGCTGATAAACAACTTATTAGTATATTAGCTGGATATAAAATTAACTCAAACAAATCAGTAACCTTCCTCCACTCAAAGGAGGAATAGGCTGAGAAAGAAATTAGGGAAATGACCCCCTTCACAATAGTCAAAAATAATATAAAATATCTTGGTGTGACTCTAACCAAGCAATTAAAAGATCTGTACAACAAGAAATTCAAGTCTCTGAATAAAGAAATTGAAAAAGATCTCAGAACATGGAAAGATCTCCTATGCTCATGGATTGGCAGGATTAACATAGTAAAAATGGCCATTTTACCATAGCAATCTTCAGAATCAGTACAGTCCCTATCAAAATTCCAAACTCAATTCTTCACAGAGATTGAAAGAGCATTTCTCAAATTTATTTGGAACAACAACAACAACAACAAAAAAAAACAATGATAGCAAAAACTATTCTCAATGAGCAGAGAACAGGTAATACCCTCCATGACCTCAAACTCTACTCCAGAGCAATAGTAAGAAAAACTGCATGGCATTGGTATACAAAGCTAGGCATGCAGATCAATGGAATGAAATTGAAGACCCAGAGATGAACCCACACACCTACAGTTACTTAATCTTTGACAAAGAAGCAAAACCATCCAGTAGAATAAGACAGGGTATTCAACAAATGGTGCTGGCCTAAGTGGAGGTCTTCATGTAGAAGAATGCACATTGACTCATTCTTATCTCTTTCTACAAAGCTCAAGTCCATGTGGATCAAAGACATAAAGCCAGATACACTGAATCTAATAGAAGACAAAGTAGGGAAGTGCCTCAAACACATGGGCATAGGGGGAAATTTTCTGAACAGAATACCAACAGCTTATGCTCTAAGATCAACAATAGACAAATGGGACGTCGTACAATTTCAAAGATCTTTACCAATCCTAAAGGCTAATATCCAAAATACACAAAGAACTCAAAAAATTTGACTCCACAAAACAAAACAACCCAATTAAAAATGTTGTACAGAGCTAAACAGAGAATTCTCAACTGAGGAGTACCAAATGACTGAGAAACAACTAAAGAAAAATGTTCAACATCCTTAGTAATCAGGGAAATGCAAACCAAAACAACCCTAAGATTCCACCTCACACCAGTCAGAATGGCTAAGATAAAAAAAAACCTCAGGTCATAGAGGAGGTTGGCAAGGATATGGATAAAGAGGAAAACTCCTTCGTTGCTGGTGGGATTGCAAACTGGTGGGATTGCAACCACTCTGCACGTCAGTCTGGCGGTTCCTCAGAAAATTGGACATAGTACTACTTGAGGTCCCAGCCATATCACTCCTTGGTATATACCCAAAGGATGCTCAATCATATAACAAGAACACATTCTCTACTATGCTAATAGCACCTTTATTTATAATGGCCAGAAGCTGGAAACAAACCAAATGTCTCTCAAAAGAGGAATGGATATAGAAAATGTACATTTACACAATGGAGTACTACACAGCCATTAAAAATGACATCATTAAATTTGCAGGCAAACGCATAGAACTAGAAAATATCATTCTGAGTGAGGTAACCCATTCATAAAAGAACACACATGGCATACACTCACTGATAAGTGGATATTATCCCAGAAGCTTGGAATACCCAAGATACAACCCACAGACCAAATGAAGCTCAAGAAGAAGGAAGAACAAGGTATGGATACTCTTATCTTTCTTAGAAGGGGGGACAAAATATAGGAGGTGATACAGAGACAAAGTGTGGAGCAGAGTCTGAGGGAAAGACCTCTTGAAACTATAGAGACTACTCAACCTAGTGATCCATCCCACATACAGTTACAAAACCCAGACACTATTATTGATGCCCACAAGTACTTGCTGACTGGAGATGAATATAGCTGTCACCTGGGAGGTTCTGCTAGTGCATGACAAATATGGAGGGGGCCACTCTCAGCCAGCCATTGAACTGAGCACAGGGTCCCCAATAGGGGAGCTAGAAAAAGGACCCAAGGAGCTGAAGGGTTCTGCAGCACCATAGGAGGAACAAAAATATGAGCCACCCAGTGTTCCTAGAGCTCCCAGGGACAAAAACATCAACCAGATAGTACCCATGGTGATACCCATGGCTCCAGATACATAGGCAGCAGAGGATGGCCTTGTTGGACATCAAAGGGAGGAGAGGCCCCTGGTCCTGTAAAGGCCTGATGCAGCAGTGTAGGGGAATACCAGGACAGGGAAGCAGGAGGGGGTTGATTGGGGAACAGGCAGAGGGAAGAGGGTTTATAGGAACTTTTGGGCGGGCGGGGGGGGGAGGCAGGATAGGGGACAACATTTGAAATGTAAATAAAGAATATATCTAATACAAGAAAGAAATGTAAATAAAGCAAATATCTAATAAAAAGAAAAAAACAAAAAAGTTGTTAATCATCTTGCTCCCCAACCTTTGTTTGAAGAAAGTTGTTGTTGCTGCCTTGATATGACTGCATATTGTTATGTCCATCTTGCAACCATGCCTTTGCTTCAGAATAACTTTAGAGCTTATCTGGCTTTTTATTCTTATGTTATGCTTCTGTTACCTTACATATTTTTTAAAACAGGCCAATTTTTTTTTATTTATTGAAAAGGGAAGTAAAGGGAAATAAAAACACTTTATGATAAAATTAAAGATTTGCATGGAAAATATTTCAGATAAACATGTTAAAATTGACAATTTTCATGGAAAATTAAGGAGTAAAGTGGTAGACATGTAAAACATTGCTAAATGAATTGAAATATGGGATAGAAACATTTTATGATAGAATTGAAGATTTACATGGAAAATAATTCTGATAAAATTGTAGAAAAATGTAGAAAAAACATGTAAGAATTGAAGATTATCATGCAATATTTTATATACATATAATAATGATAGGCATAAAAGTATTCCTAAGTTGATTAAAAGCTGAATTATAAACATTTTCTGATAAACTCGAAGAGTTACATGGAAAATATTTCTGATAAAATTATAGAAATATATAGAAAAACATGTTAAAATTAAAGATTATCATGGAAATTATATAGATAAAATGATAGGCACAAAGATAATTCTGAGTTGATTGAAGGTGGAATTATAAACATTTTCAGATAACACTGAAGATTTACATGGAAAATATTTCTGGTAAATTTCAAGAAATAGACAAACACGTTAAAATTGACTATTTCATGGAAAATTTTACATAAAAATGGTTGATGTAAAAACTCTTTCTAAATTAATTGAAGGTGGAAATTAGAAACTTTTGTGATAAAATCAAAGATTTACACTGGTAACATTTCTGATAAAATAGAGGAAGTATATAGAAAGACATTAAAATTGAAGATTATCATGAAAAATAACGCAGATAAAATGGTAGACATAAAAATTACTAAATTAATTAAAAGGGGAATTACAAATATTTTCTGATAAAATTGAAGATTTACATGAGAAATATTTTGTTAGTCTATGTCTTTTTATTGGGGAGTTGAGTCCATTGTTGTTAAGAGATATTAAGAAATATTGATTGTTGCTTACTGTTATTTTTGATGTTATTTTTATCTTTGTGTGGGTAACTTTTGGGTTTGTTGGAAGATTACTTTCTTGCTTTTTCTAGGGTGTAGTTTCCCTCCTTGTGTTGGCATTTTCCATCAATTTTCCTTTGTAGGGCTGGACTTGTGAACAGATATTGTGCAAATTTGGTTTTATCACGGAATATCTTGGTTTCTCTATCTATGATGATTGAGAGTTTTGCTGGGTATAGTAGCCTGGGCTGGCATTTGTGTTCTCTTAGGGTCTGTATGAGGGCTGCCCAGGATCTTCTAGCTTTCATTTTTCTGGTGAGAAGTCTGGTGTGATTCTGATAGGTCTGCCTTTATAAGTTACTTTCCCTTTTTCCCTTTCTGCTTTTAATATTCTGCCTTTGTTTAGTGAATTTGGTGTTTCGATTATTATGTGCTGGGAGGATTTTCTGTTCTGGGCCAGTCTGTTTGGAGTTCGGAAGGCTTCTTGTATGTTCTTTGGCATCTCTTTCTCTAGGTTAGGGAAGTTTTTCTTCTATAATTTTTTTTTGAAGATATTCACTGGCCCTTTTAGTTGGAAATCTTCGCTCTCGCCAATACCTATAATCCTTAGGTTTGGTCTTCTCATTGTGTCCTTGAATTCCTGAATGTTTTGGGTTACCAGCTTTATGCATTTTGCATTTTCTTTGACTGTTGAGTCAATGTTTTCTATGGCATTTTGAGCACCTGATGTTCTTTCTTCTATCACCTGTATTGTTGTTGATGCTTGCATCTATGACTCCTAAATTCTTTCCAAGGTTTTCTATCTCCAGAGATGCCTCACTTTGTGATTTCTTTATTGTTTCTACTTTCAATTTTAAATCCTGGATGGTTTTGTTCAGTTCCTTCACTTGATTGTTTGTGTTTTCCTGTAATTCTTTAACAGATTTTTGTTTCTTCTTTAAGGGCTTCTGCCTGTTGATCCATGATCTCCTGTACTTTAAGGGATTTTTGTGTTTCATCTTTAAGGGCTTTTACCTGTTGACCAATGTTCTCCTGTATATCGTTAAGGGAGATATTTAAGTCTTTCTTGAAGCCCTCTATCAGCATCATGAGATACGATTTTTAAATCCAACTCTTGCTTTTCAGGTGTGTTGGGGTATCCAGGACTTGCTGTGTTGGGAGAACTGGGTTCTGGATGTTGCCATGTGGCCTTGGTTTCTGTTGGTAGGGTTCCTGTGCCTGCCTTTCACCATCTGGTACTAGTTGGTATTCTTGTCTCTGTGTGGAATTTCTTCCTCTGGTCGGCCTGTAAGCCTGTGTCCTTACTCTTCTGAGCTCAAAAGTGAAAGCACTGCTGGAAGATCTCTATTTCCTGGCCGGTTATGCACAGAAGACTGGAGTTTCCCCAGCTCCCTGGTGCAAATGGCTACAGGTGGGTGGTAAGACTTCAGTTCCAGCTGCTCCACTGATCTTAGGCCCTGTGTGCTCCTAGTCAGTCCTCTCCAGAGAGAAGGTAGAGATCTCACCTCTGTGCTCAAAAGTGAAAGCCTGCTGGGACATCACTCCTTCCTGGCGGGCTATGCACAGAAGGCTGTGGAGTCTCCCGGTTCCCTGGTGCAAATGGCGGCAGGAAGATTTCTGTCCCAGCTGCTCCACTGAGCACAGAAGGCTGTGAAGTCACCCAGCTCCCTTCCAATTTCCAACGAAATCCAATTTTTTAGTTGTTTATTAGGGGGTGGAAATGGGGCTCTCTAGTTAACAGCACTAGCTTCTCTCCCAGAGGACTAAAGTCTGATTCTTGACCATACATATTTTATCTGCCAAATCTCCCCTTTGGAAACTTTCTGTCTCTGAGCTTATGGGGAGGTAACCTGAGTACATAAATAGAAATGCTTCTTTTAATTAATTGTTTTGTTTATTTCTTTGGACCATAATGATTTGTACCAGTTGCCTTTCTCTTTCTGTCTTTGAGCTTAACACCAGAGGAAAAATTCAAATATAAAGAACGAGCATAAATTTGCTATACACTGGGAGTCTCTGTTCCATCCATGTTACTCTTTAAAGACCCGATTATTTTAGTACTGGACATTCTTCTCTTGCTTCTAAGGATGCATTCCTTTCACCACTCACATAAATAAAAAGAGCAAGAGACATTATATTGGCACCAATATGGCTCATATATTGTAGTGGGGTACTTCTCATTCTCTCTCCACATCAATAGAGAATTTCCATTATAAAACATCAGCTACCAACATAAAGATGGTTAGGAAAAATATGGAAACTGGACATTCAAATAGAATTAAGATTTCAGTAATTCATGGAACTATGCTTTATAAATTAGCACTAAATATCACCTAATATCTCCTTTATACCTTACAGAGAAGGACAGAATTCTTTCATAAACAAATATAACCACAATTTGTCCAGATATTTTGTAATGTACACAGTTCAGTATTTCTGAGTGATATCATCTATCATCATTGTAGTATGTTGTGTATGTGTGTGTGTTTGAAGTTTAAGACAGCAAGAAATAATCAGAAGTGTTATTTCTCTCTACAGAAAGTCACTTTGCAAAAAAAGAAGGACAATGATAAAAAGAATCATCATTTAACGATGAAGACGGTGTCTAACAGCCCCTGGTGACCACAAAAGATGGACTCTAGAAGTGCTTGATTATTTGCTAGCAGGACTTCTCCTAGGACAGAAATGGGTGATAGATCTGTGGTTTTACACTTATTTTTATTAATAGAGATAGATGAGGAACTGGAATAAGACATTGGTTTTGCATTAAGCAGAGACTTGATCTGTGACTTGGCATTAACTGCTGCAATAATCTGGATGTTTCAATATCCTCTTTCCACTGTCAGGGTCAGAACATACCTGTGTCTGAGTCATTTATACTGAAGGTGGACCAGAACATTAACTGAAATAGTGCTTAACCCATAATATAACACCATTTCTTGGGTAACCAGCCCCACTAACTAGGTTTCAGTTTAAATATCTTGGATGACTTATATCTTGGGAAATCAACAATGTATGATTACTTACTAGCAAATAGATATTTTTGTGAGTATTGATTAGCTCTCCAATGTGTAATTCTTCTACACCAGTCAGAATGGCTAAGATCAAAAACTCAGGAGACTGCTATGAATATAGTGGAGCATGTGTCTTTATTGTATGCAGGGGAATCCTCTGGGTATATGCCCAGGAGTAGTATGACAGGGTCCTCTGGAAGTGTCATGCCCAATTTTCTGAGGAACTGCCAGACTGATTTCCAGAGCGGTTGTACCATCTTGCAATCCCACCAACAGTGGAGGAGTGTTCCTCTTTCTCCACATCCTCGCCAGCACCTGTTGTCTCTTGAGTTTTTAATCTTAGCCATTCTGACTGGTGTGAGGGGGAAATCTCAGGGTTGTTTTGATTTGCATTTCCCTGATGACTAATGATGTTGAATATCTCTTAAGGTGCTTCTCAGCCATTCGAATTTCTTCTGGTGAAAATTCTTTGTTTAGCTCTGTACCCCCATTTTTTGATAGGGGTATTTGGTTCTTTGGGGTCTAACTTCTTGAGTTCTTTATATATATTGGATATTAGCCCTCTGTCGGATGTGGGGTTAATGAAGATCTTTTCCCAATTTGTTGGTTGCTGTTTTGTCCACTATATTCATAGCAGCCTTATTTATAATAGCCAGAAGTTGGTAGGGGCCCAGATGTCCCTCAAAGGAGGAATGGATACAGAAAATGTGGTATATTTAAACAATGGAATACTACTCAGCAATTAAAAATAATGAATACATGCAATTTGTAGGCAAATGGTTGGATCTGGAAAATATCATCCTAAGTGAGTTAACCCAGTCACAAAAGAATACACATGAAATGCAATCACTGATAAGTGGATATTAATGAGCCCAGAAGCTCTGATACTCAAGGCACAATTAGCAAATCAAAAGATTCCCAAGAAGAAGGAAGGGGAAGGAGAGGACCCTCATCCTGAAAAGACTGGATCCAGTTTTGTAGGAGAGTACCAGAGCAGAGAAATTGTGGTGGGGGGGGGTGATTGGGGAATGGGGGAGGGAGGACTTATGGGACATATGTCGAGGGGGAAACTTGGAAAGGGGAAAGCCTTTGGAATGTAAACAAAGAATATAGAAAATAAAAAAAAAACCTCAGGAGACAGCGGGTGTTGGCGAAGATGTGGAGAAAGAGGAACACTCCTCCACTGCTCTTTGGATTGTGAAATGGTACAACCACTCTGGAAATCAGTCTGGTGATTCCTCAGAAAACTGGGCATGACACTTCCAGGGGACCCTGCTATACCACTCCTGGGCATATATCCAGAAGATTCCCAGGCATGCAATAAGGGCACATTCTCCACTATGTTTATAGCAGCCTTATTTATAATAGCCAGAAGCTGGAAAGAACCCAGATGTCCCTCAATGGAGGAATGGATACAGAAAATGTGATGTATTTACATAATGGAAAAATACTCAACAATTAAAAACAATGAATTCACGAATTTTTTAGGCAAATGGTTAGAACTGGAAAATATCATCCTAAGTGAGGTAACTCATTCACAAAATGGAATGTAGTCACTGATAAATGGATATTAGCCCAGAAGCTCTGAATACCCAAGACACAACCCACATATCAAGTCATTCCCAAGAAGAAGGAAGAAGAGAGCCCTGGTCCTGGAAAGGCTTGATGCAGCATTGTAGGGGATTCCCAGGACAGAGAAGTGGGAGGGGGTTGATTGGGGAACTGGAGGAGGGAAGAGGGCTTAATGGACTTAAGGGGAGGGGGGAACTGGGAAAGGGAAAATCATTTGGAATGTAAACAAAGAATATAGAAAATAATTTTAAAAATTACCACATATGGACTTGCAGGATACCTTATCTACCATTATGGTATATAAATCCCAATGAGACCACCAGGAACTACAACTCCAATGTAAACACATGAGGGTCTTTATTCAAGATCAAGCTTGGGACACCAACCTTCCTAATGGAACAGGAAGGGAAGTGAACCCCCAGGTTTAAGTGAAGGGGGGTTTCAAAGGAAAAAAAAACACAAGCAGGGGTTTCCAAACCTTGGCATTATATGAGAGGGTAAAGGAATGCTGGTCTTTAAACTAATTATTTTACAGCATGTGGTTAAACCATAAGGAGGGAGCATACATCAAAAAGGAGAACCTCGACCTGGGAAAGCCTTATGTTTTCTTAACGCATTCTGCACTCTGTGGTTATCAACCCGCTACAGCTGCTGTGTCTATTTTGCCAGGGACATTTTGTGATTTTTCTCAGACTTCAAGGAAGGGAGCCAAGCCTCTCTCAAGGCAAGCTAACTTGGAATGGAGTCTTAAGAACAAAATGGATTTTATTCTGTTGCCTCAGTCCCTTCAATGGTATGCTAGGCAACATTACTATTCTAATCTAGAAATTCAGAGCCAAACTTGTAGCGGTACTCATTGTGCTCATGAAATTCCCATGTATTTCCACTGTCCTACAACAGCTGGCTTAATAGAATAGTAGATTGTCCTCCTAAATCCATAGAGATTACCATGGAGCATCCCAGGAGAGCTGCTACCTGAACAGGCAAATCTCTGTCATTTTAATGGACAAAGGAGGCCATTAGGTGTATACTTTTTTTCCTCATATTTATTCTTCTAGAGTTGCTGTGACAGAGGTGGTGGCAATCAGTTTAGCAGCAGAAGTCCAACCTCAGACAGCTCCTCCCAACAACTTTGCAGCTGCCTGGTCAATCATTTCAGATGTAAAAACCAGACCTTGGTTTTTCTTAGAGCTACTAGGTGTCTTGCTGAGAAATGCTAATTCACAAACAGGTTTACCTTGCTGATGGGCTTCAGACTGAGAAAGGCAAACTTGAAGGCAGGTTTACTTTGCTGGCAGGCTTCCTGCAGAGAAAGGTAAACTCACAAAACAGGCTTCAATGTAAATTTTTAAAAGGAAGCTTTTAAAAAGTATTCCTTTATTTAAAGTACTTGCTTCTCAATGACTGATCTCAGTAATCAATTACCCGTAACTCATGGTAAATGACTGGAGGTTTCCAGATTAGAGAAGAAAAAAAAAGTTTATGTATTTGTGCATATGTGAGAAAGTTATTTTAAGGTATTTGAAAAGTGAGATTAAAGATGAAACATGATGTTAAGATTTCAAAATTCAGAGTTTTAACATTTTTTTATTAGTTATTTTTATTTTCTATATTCTATGTTTACATTTCAAAGGCTTTCCCCTTTCCCAGTTCCCACCCACCATAGTTCCCATAGTTCTTCTCCCCCCCAACTATTCCCCAATCATTCCCCCTCCCCCCTCGGTTTCTTTACTAAACTGGATGCAATCTTTACATGCCCAGGGTCCTCTCCTTTCTTCTTCTTGGGAATCATTTGACTTGCTATTTGTGTCTTGAGTATTTAGTGCTTCTGGGCTCATTAATATCCACTTATCAGTGATTGCATTTCATGTGCATTCTTTTGTGATTGGGTTAGCTCACTCAGGATGATATTTTCTAGGTCTAACCATTTACCTACAGATTGCATGAATTCATTATTTTTAATTGCTGAGTAGTATTCCATTGTATAAATATACCACATTTTCTGTATCCATTCCTCCTTTGAGGGATATTTGGGCTCCTTCCAATTTCTGGCTATTATAAACAAGGCTGCTATAAACATAGTGGAGCATGTGTCTTTATTGCATGTAGGGGAATCCTCTGGGTATATGCCCAGGAGTGGTATGCCAGGGTCCTCTGGAAGTGCCATGCCCAATTTTCTGAGGAACCGCCAAACTGATTTCCAGAGTGGTTTTACCGTTTTGCAATCCCACCAACAGTGGAGGAGTGTTCCTCTTTCTCCACATCCTCGCCAGCACTTGTTGTCTTTTGAGTTTTTAATCTTAGCCATTCTGACTGGTGTGAGGTGGAATCTCAGGGTTGTTTTGATTTGCATTTCCCTGATGACTAATGATGTTGAACATCTCTTAAGGTGTTTCTCGGCCATCCGAATTTCTTCTGGTGAAAATTCTTTTTTTAGCTCTGTGCCCCATTTTTTGATAGGGTTATTTGGTTCTTTGCAGTCTAACTTCTTGAGTTCTTTGTATATATTGGATATTAGCCCTCTGTCGGATGTGGGGTTGGTAAAGATCTTTTCCCACTTTGTTGGTTGCCGTTTTTTCCTTGTGACAGTGTCCTTTGCTTTGCAGAAACTTTGTAATTTTATGAGGTCCCATTTGTCGATTCTTGATCTTAGTGCATACGCTATTGGTGTTCTGTTCAGGAAATTTTCCCCTGTGCCCAAGTCCTCCAGGGTCTTCCCAAGTTTCTTTTCTAATAGTTTCAGTGTGTCTGGCTTTATGTGGAGGTCCTTGATCCACTTGGAGTTGATCTTAGAGCAAAGAGATAAGAGTGGGTCAATTCTCATTCTGCATGTTGACCTCCAGTTGAACCAGCACCATTTGTTGAAAAGGCTATCTTTATTCCATCAGATGGTTGTGGCTCCTTTATCAAAGATCAAGTGACCATAAGTCTGTGGGTTAATTTCAGGGTCTTCAATCCTGTTCCATTGATCTGTTTGCCTGTTGCTATACCAATACCATGCAGTTTTTAACACAATTGCTCTGTAGTACTGCTTGAAGTCAGGGATATTGATTCCCCCAGAAGTCCTTTTATTGTTGAGAATAGTTTTAGCTATCCTGGGTTTTTTGTTGCTCCAGATGAATTTGAGAATTGCTCTTTCTAGATCTATGAAGAATTGAGTTGGGATTTTGATGGGGATTGCATTGAATCTGTATATTGCTTTTGGCAAGATGGCCATTTTTACTATATTGATCCTGCCAATCCAGGAGCAAGAAATATTTTTCCATCTTCTGAGGTCTTCTTCGATTTCTTTCTTCAAGGACTTGAAGTTCCTGTTGTACAGATCTTTCGCTTGTTTGGTTAGAGTTACGCCAAGATACTTTATGTTGTTTGTGGCTATTGTGAAGGGTGTTATTTCCCTAATTTCTTTCTCAGCCTGCTTGTCCTTTGAGTACAAGAAGGCCACTGACTTGCTTGAGTTAATTTTATAACCTGCCACTTTGCTGAAGTTGTTTATCAGCTGTAGAAGTTCTCTGGTGGAGTTTTTTGGGTCGCTTAGGTAAACTATCATATCGTCTGCAAATAATGATAGTTTCACTTTTTCCTTTCCAATTTGTATCCCTTTGACTTCCTTATGTTGTCTAATTGCTCTTGCTAGAACTTCAAGTACTATATTGAAAAGATATGGAGAGAGAGGGCAGCCTTGTCTAGTCCCTGATTTTAGTGGGAATGCTTCAAGTTTCTCTCCATTTATTTTGATGTTGGCTACTGGTTTGCTGTAGATTGCTTTTACTATGTTTAGGTATGGGCCTTGAATTCCTGCTCTTTCCAAGACTTTTAGCATGAAAGGATGCTGAATTTTGTCGAATGCTTTTTCAGCATCTAATGAGATGACCATGTGGTTTTTTTCTTTCAGTTTGTTTATGTAGTGGATTACATTGATGGATTTCCGTATATTGAACCATCCCTGCATCCCTGGGATGAAGCCTACTTGATCATGGTGGATGATCGTTTTGATGTGCTCTTGGATTCCGTTAGCAAGAATTTTATTTAGTATTTTTGCATCTATATTCATCAGAGAAATTGGCCTGAAGTTCTCTTTCTTTGTTGGATCTTTTTGTGCTTTAGGTATTAGCGTAATTGTGGCTTCGAAGAATGAGTTGGGCAGTGTCCCTTCTGTCTCTATTTTGTGGAATAGTTTGGAGAGTATTGGTGTTAAGTCTTCTTTGAAGGTCTGGTAGAATTCTGCACTAAAACCATCTGGTCCCGTACTTTTTTTGGTTGGGAGGCTTTCTATAACCCCTTCTATTTCTTTAGGGGTTATGGGACTATTTAGCTGATCTACTTGATGCTGATTTAATTTTGGTATTTGATATCTGTCTAGGAAATCGTCCATTTCCTCCAGATTCTCCAGTTGTTTTGAGTATAGACCTTTGTAGTAGGATCTGATGATCTTTTGAATTTCCTCAGTTTCTGTTGTTATGTCTCCCTTTTCATTTCTAATTTTGTTAATTTGTATACTGTCTCTGTGTCCTTTGGTTAGTCTGGCTAAAGGTTTATCTATCTTGTTGATTTTCTCAAAGAACCAGCTCCTGGTCTTGTTGATTCTTTGTATGGTTCTCTTTGTTTCTATTTGATTGATTTCAGCCCTGAGTTTGATGATTTCTTGTCTTCTACTCCTCCTGGGTGAATTAACTTGTTTTTCTTCCAGGGCTTTAAGGTGTGCCTGCCGTTAAGCTGCTAGTGTATGCTCTCTCCAGTTTCTTTTTGGATGCACTTAGAGCTATGAGTTTTCCTCTTAGCACTGCTTTCATTGTGTCCCATAGATTTGGGTAGGTTGTACCTTCATTTTCATTGAATTCTAAAAAGTCTTTGATTTCTTTTTATATTTCTTCCTTGACCAAGGTGTCATTGAGTGTTGTTCAGTTTCCATGTGTATGTGGGCTTTCTGTTGTTTTTGTTGCTATTGAAGACCACTCTTACTCCATGGTGATCTGATAAGAGGCATGGGATTAGCTCGATCTTCTTGTATTTGTTGACATCTGTCTTGTGACCGATTATATGGTCTATTTTGGAGAAGGTACCATGCGGTGCTGAGAAAAAGGTATATTCTTTAGCTTTAGGATGAAATGTTCTATATATATCTGTTAAATCCAATTGGTCCAGAGTTTCAATTAGTTTCACTGTGTCCCTGTTTAGTTTCTGCTTTCCTGATCGGTCCATTGAGGAGAGTGGGGTGTTGAAGTCACCCACAATTATTGTGTTAGGTGTAATGTGTGCTTTAAGCTTTAGTAAGGTTTCTTTTATGAAGGAGGGTGCCCTTGCATTTGGAGCATAGATGTTCAGTATTGAGAGCTCTTCCTGGTGGATTTTCCCTTTGGCCAGCAAGAAGTGACCTTCTGAGTCTCTTTGGATGATTTTAGGTTGAAAGTCAATTTTATCTGATATTAAAATGGCTACTCCAGCTTGTTTCCTGAGACCATTTGCTTGTAAAATTGTGCTCCAGCCTTTTACTCTAAGGTAGTGTTTGTCTTTAACACTGAGATGTGTTTCCTGTATGCAGCAAAATGTAGGGTCCTGTTTCCGTATCCAGTCTGTTAATCTATGTCTTTTTATTGGGGAATTGAGTCCATTGACGTTAAGAGATATTAAGGAATAGTAATTATTACCTCCAGACATTTTTGAAATTATATTTATTTATCTTATTTATTTTTTATATTCGAGAGGTTATCTTCTTTTGGGTTTGATGAGAGGAGGTTTCTATCTTGCTTCTTCCCGGGTGTAGTTTCCATCCTTGTCTTGGTGTTTTCCCCCTATTATCCTTTGTAGGGCTGGATTTGTGGAGAGATATCTTGCAAATTTGGTTTTGTCATGGAATACCTTGATGTCTCCATCAATGGCAATTGAGAGTTTTGCTGGGTAAAGTAGTTTTGGCTGAAGTTTGTGTTCTCTTAGAGTTTGCATGATATCTGCCCAGGATCTTCTAGCTTTCATGGTCTCAGGTGAGAAGTCTGGTGTTATTCTGATAGGTTTTCCTTTATATGTTACTTGGCCTTTTTCTCTTGCTGCCTTTAGTATTCTTTCTTTGTTTATTACATTTGGAGTTTTGATTATTATGTGACGGGATGTATTTCTGTTCTGGTCCAGTCTGTTTGGGGTTCTATAGGCTTCTTGTATATTTATGGGCATCTCTCTCCTTAGGTTGGGGAAGTTTTCTTCCATAATTTTATAGAAGATATTAGCTGGCCCTTTAACTTGTAAATCTTCACTCTCGTCTATGCCTATAATCCTTAGGTTTGGTCTTCTCATAGTGTCTTGGATTTCCTGGATGTTTTGGGTTACCACCTTTTTGCATTTAGTATTTTCTTTGACTGTTGAATCAATGGTTCCTATGGTATCTTCGGCTTCTGAGATTCTGTCTTCTATCTCTTGTATTCTATTGTTGATACTTGCGTCTATGGCCCCTGATTTCTTCCCCAGGTTTTCTATCTCCAATGTTGTCTCCCTCTGTGATTTCTTAGTTGTTTCTACTTCTGTTTTTAGTATCTGGATGGATGTGCTCAGATCTTTCGCTTGCTTGATTGTGTTTTCATGAATTTCTTTAATAGATTTTTGTGCTTCCTCTTTCATAGCTTCTACTTGTTGGCCCACGTTCTTCTGTAGTTCTTTAAGTGACTTTTGTCTTTCTTCCTTATTGTCTTCTTCTCTTTGATCCATCTTCTCCTGCATTTCTTGAAGTGATTTTTGTATTTGCCTCGTAAAGGCTTCTAACTTTTGATCCATTTTCTCCTCTATTTCTTTACGAGATTTTTCTATGTGTTCAGCTACCAGCATCCTGACCAGTGATTTTATATCCAAGTCTTGTTTTTCTGGTGTTTTAGGGTATCCAGGGATTCCTGTTGTTGGAGAACTGGGTTCAGATGCTGTCATGTTGCCTTGATTTTTGTTAGTAACGTTCCTTCGTTTTCCTTTTGCCATCTGGTTATTTCTGGTTTTAGTTGGCCTTGTTGTCAGTGGCTGGTGTTTGAATCTCCTGTGAGGCTGGGCTCACCTGTTGTTTCTCTATTGGTGAATATGTGTGACTGCTGCTTTAAGGGATCATAAGCTGTCTGCCACCCATGCGATTGTAGCCCCTGTTGGAGTCTGTCTACCTGGGCTTCTCCAGCTGTGTCCTGGTTGCAAGGAACTCCGAGAGCCTAGCAGATCCCCCGTGAGGGTAGCCCTGGAAGGGGTGTTTACCTGGGCCTTTCCAGCTATGTCCTGGTTGCAATATGGAGGCCCGTTGCTACCACTGGTCCAGGGGCCGGCGAGCTGGTTGCAGAATGCAGCCTCGGTGCTCGCCAGAGTTTTAACATATTAACCATTGGAATTCTGTCATGAGAAATGTTAGCAAAAAAAAAAAAAAGAAAAAAGAAAAAAGAAAAAAAAGAAAAAAAAAGAAAAAAAAGATCCTAATTAGTCAATAGAGCTGATTGTACCTTTCCCATTTTCACACTGAATTTCCTAAAATAATGAATCACAGATATGAGATCTAGTACTGCATATTTGATGTTATCAGCATAAACATCCTTCTAGAGAACTCACCACTAGGCTGCAAGGTGCTGCCCCATAGTTGGTGCCTGAACCGCATATTTAAAGTGTCGGTTTACCAATCAATGTTAGTCAGCTGGAGCTGAGAAATTAGTGGTGATTAAGAAGAGGCTAGGCCCCCTAGAGACCAAACCTCCAACCAAAGAGCATTCATGAGCTGGTCCACAGCCTGCTCCCTCGGGCACATAAGCAGCAGTGGAACTTACTTCTCTGGCTTCAGTGGGACAGCGTGTGCCTAATCCTATGGATACTGGAAGTGGGATGCTTGTGAGGTGTGAGGAAATAAGTGGGGGAGTACCCTTTCAGAGGCAAACAGGAGAGGGAAGAACTCTTGGAAGGAGAACCAGAAAGGGGGCATATTTTGTTTTGTTTTGTTTTTTTCTGGGTAAAACTGAAGATTTTAATATAACATATGTATGATGAAATTGAGGATTACATAGGATAACTCGGATACAATGATAGGCATACAAATACAATTAGAATACAATTGAAAAAGGAAGTGAAGACATATTCTGTTAATTCTAAAGATTTACATTTAACTTATGTATGATAAAGTGGATGATAACAAAGGAAAATTGATAAAATTGAAGATTTTTTGATACAATCTCAGATTCAAGGGGGCATATTTTGAAATGTAAATAAATATAACGATTTAAAAAACAGTGAGGGAGGAACTGGAGTGATAACTCAGTAGTTATGGCCATTTGATGCTCTTACAGAGGACAGGGGCAATTTTCAGCACCTACATTTCTTCACAGCTATCTGTAAATTGCACTTCCAGGGGATGCCAATCCTTCTTCTGAGCTCTGTGGACACTGGGCATGGACACTGCACACAGACATACCTGCAGACAAAACACGCATACACATAAAATAAAATAAATCTTTTCTTTTGCATTTTTATTACTTTCAGTTTTTTTTTTACAGTTCAGCCATTGCCCTCACCCTCCTCCCACAGTTCCTCATCCCATTTGTCCTCCCTTGTCTCCAAGAGGATGTTTCCACCCTACCCTAGGCCTCCCCACTCCCTGGGGCCTCAAATCTCTCAAGGGTTAGGCACACCTTTTCTCACTGAGGCCAGACCAGGCAGTCCCTTGCTATATGTGTTGGATGCCTCAGACCACCTCATGAATGCTGCCTAGGTGGTGGCTCAGTTTCTGAGAAACAGAAGGGATCTGGGTTCGTTAAGACTGCTGGTCTTCCTATGGGGTCACCTTCCTCCTCAGCCTTTTCCAGCCATTCCCTAATTTAACCAGAGGGGTCCTTGACTTCTCTCCAATGGTTGGGTGTAAGTATCTGTGTCTGTCTCAGACAGCTAATTTTTGGGCCTCTTAGAGGACTTATATGCAAGATTGTAAACACAACATAGCATGAGTAATAGTGTCAGGCCTTGGAGCCTCTCCTTGAGATGGATCCCTAGTTGGGCCAGTCACTGGACTGCCTTTCCCTCAGTCTCCTCTCCACTTTGGTCCTTGCAGTTCTTTAAGACAGGGACAATTCAAGGAAGAATTTTTGACTATGGAATGGCAACCAAATCCCTCCAGTTGATGCCTTACCTTTCTTCTGGAGGTGGACTCTACAAGTTGCCTGTCCCCACTGTAGGGCATTTCATCTAAGGTTCCTTCCTTTGAGTACTGAGAGTATATCACCTCCTAGGTCTCTGGACCTCCACATCCCACCTCACAAGGTTCCATAGTTCTACTCATTCTGCTGGCCCTAAGGTCTTCTCTCTGGTCTCCCCGATACCTGATCATGTTTCCCCTTCCCATTCCGGTCCCCTCTCCCATCCACCTCTCAACCTCCCTTTGCCTTCTGTGATTATTTTCCTCTTTCTTAGTGGGATTAAAGCACCTTCACTTGAGCCCTTGTGCTTGTTAACCTTGAGTTCTGTGGATTGTATCCTAGGTATTATGTACTTTGGGGGGGGGATAATATCCACTTATTAGTGAGTACATACCATGCATGTCATTTTGGGTCTGAGTTACTTCATTCAGGATATTTTTTAGTTCCACCAATTTGCCTGCAAAACTCATGATGTCCTCCTCCTTAATAGCTGACATACACAATTCCATTGTGCAAATGAACCACATTTTCTGTATCCATTCTTCCTTTGTGGGACACCTGAGTTGCTTACAGCTTCTGGTCATCACAAATAAGGCTGTTATGAACATGGTGGAGCATGTGTCCCTGTGGTATGGTAGGGCTTCTTTTGTGTATATGACCAAGAGTGGCATATCTGTGTCTTCAGGTAGATCTATTTACAATTTTCTGAGGAACATTCAGATTGATTTACAGAGTTGTTGTACCAGTTTTTCACCAGCAATGGAGAAGTGTTCCTTTTCTCCACATTCTAGCCAATATGTGCTGTCACCTGTTTTTGATCTTAGCCATTCTAATTGGTGTAAGGTGGAGTCTCAGAGTTGTTTCAATTTGCATTTCCCTGTTGACTAAGGAGGTTGAACATTTCTTTAAGAGCTTCTGGGTCATTTCTTTGTTGTGAAATCTCTGCTTAGCTCTATACTATATATTTTGACTGAATGTTTGGTTTTTTTGGAGGATAGCTTCTTGAATTCTTTATATATTTTTGATATTGGCCCTCTATCAGATGTAGGGTTAAGAAAGTTTTTTCCTCAATCTGTACATTGCTGAATTGTACTATTGACTGTGTCTTTTGCCATACAAAACCTTTTCAGTTTCTCAATTATTGATCTTAGAGTCTGAGCCATTGGTATTCTGTTCAGGAAATGCTCACCCCCATCCCCATGCCAATGAGTTCTAGGTTCTTTCTTAGTTTCTCTTCTAGATTTAGTTTATCTGGTTTCATGATGAGGTCCTTGATCCTCTGGGATTTAAGTTTGTGCAAGGTGACAAAAATGGACTCATTTTCATTTTTCTACACATAGACTTCCAGTTAGAAAGGTATCATTTATTGAAGATGCTTTATTTTATCCATTATATATTCTTGCCATCTATGTCAAAGATAAAAGTGCCCATAGGGTATGGGTTTATTTCTGGGTCTGGATTGTTTCCCTATTTTCTTTCTCTGATCATTTATCATTTGTATAAAGGAAGGCTACTGATTTGTTTAAGTTAATTTTATATCCAGCCACTTTGTTGAAGTTGTTTATCAGTTGTAGAAGTTCTCCAGTAGAATTTTTTGGATTGCTTCTGTATACTATCATATCATCTGCAAATAGTGATATTTTGACTTACTCTTTGCCAATTTGTATCCCATTGATTTCCTTTTATTGTCTTATTACACAGATAGAACTTTAAGAACTATATTGGATAGATAGGGAGAGAATGGGCAACCTTGTTTTGCCCCTGATTTTGGTGGTATTTCTTCAAATTTCTTTCAATTTAATTTGATATCACCTGTTGGTTTGCTGTATATTGCTTCTGTTATGTTTAGGTATGGGCCTTGAATTCCTGTTCTCTAAAATGCTTTCAACATGAAGGGTGTTGCATTTTGAAGAAAACTTTTCCAGCATCTAATGATATAATCATGTGATTTTTTTCCCTTTGAGTTTGTTTATATAGTACATTATGCTAATAGATTTTCATATATTGAACCAACCTTGCATGTCCAGGATGAAGCTTATCTGATTATGTTGAATGATGGTTTTGATGCATTTTGGATTCAGTTTGCTAAAATTTTATTGAGTATTTTTGCATCAATATTCATAAGTTAAATTGGTCTGAAGTTTTTTATCTGTTGGGTCTTTGTATGGTTTTAGGATCAACATAACTGTGGTTTCACAGAATTAATTGGGTAGTCTTCCTTCTCTTTCTATTTTATGGCATAGTTTGAAGAGTTATTAGCTCTTCTTTGAAGAGCTGATAGAGTTCTGCACTAAATCCATCTGTCCCTGGGCTTTTTCATTGGGAGTTTTTTTTTTAAGATTTCCTCTATTAACTTAGGGCATATAGGACTGTTTAGATAATGTGTCTGTTCTTTATTTAACATTGGTATGTTGTATCTGTCTATAAAAATCATCCAGTTCATCTAGATTTTTCAGTTTTGTTGAATATAGGCTTTTGCAGTAACATCTGATGTTTTGAATTTCCTCAGTTTCTGTTGCTAATGTTTCCTTTTTCATTTCTGATGTTGCTAGTTTGGATACTATTTCTGTGCTATTTAGTTACTTTGGCTAAGGGTTTATCTGTTTTGTTGATTTTCACAAACAACCAGCATTTGCTTTTTGTTGATTATTTGTATTGTCCCCTTCATGCTCTATTTTGGCATTGAGCTTATTTTCTGCCTTCTACTCCTCTTGGGTGTGTTTGCTTATTTTTATTTTAGGGCTTTCATGTGTGCTTTTAGTAAGTTGCTAGTGTAGGATCTCTCCAATTTCATTAGGAGGCCACTTAGTGCTATGCATTTTCCTCTTAGCACTCCTTTCGTTGTGCTAAGTTTGGGATAATGTGTCATCATTTTCTTTGAATTCTTGGAAGTCTTTAATTTCTTTATTTCTTCCCTGACCAAGTTATCATTGATATGAGAGATGTTTACTTTCCATGGGTATGTGGGTATTCTGTCATTTTTGTTGTTATTAAAATCTAGCCTTAGTCCATGGTGATCTGATGCATGGGATTTCTATCAATCTCTTTGTTGCAGCTTATTTTGTGACTGATCATATATTCAGTTTTGGAGATGGCACCATTAGGTGCTGAGAAGGTATCTTCTTTCATTTTAGAGTGAAATGTTCTGCAGATATCTGTTTAATCCATTTGGTTGATAATCTCTATTAGTTTCACTGTGCGACTGATTAGTTTCTGTTTCTATTACCTGTCTATTGGTAAGAGTGGGGTGTTGAAGTTTCCCACTATGGTGTATAATGTTCACTATGGTGAACATTAATCACTGTATGGTGATTAATGTTTGTTTTGAGCTTTAGTAAAATTTCTTTTATAAATATATGTGCCCTTGCATTTGGGACATAGATTTGCAGAATTGAGACTTTCTCTTGGTGGATTTTTTTCTTTGATAAATATAGCATGTTCTTCCCCTCTTGTTTGATAACTTACGGTTGCCAGTTAGACATTATTGGACATTAGAATGGCAATTCCCACTTGTTTCTTGGGACCACTTGCTTGGACAATTTTTTCCTGTGTTTTAGTCTGAGGTAGTGTCTGTCTTTGGCACTGTTGTGTGTGTTTCCTGAATGCAGCAAAAGGCTGTGTCCTGTTTATGTATCCATTCTGTTAGCCTATGTCTTTTTATTGGGTAATTGAGTCCATTAATATTGAAAGATATTCAAGACCAATGGTTGTTGGCTCCTGTAATTTTGTGTTAGTGGTGGTATTATGTTTGTGTGGGCCTCTTCTTTTGGGTTTGTTGTGAAATGATAAATTTCCTTGTTTTCTGTGGATATAGTTTCCCTTTTTTTGTGTTGGACTTTTACTTGTATTTTCCTCTGTATGGTTGGATTAGCTGAAAGATATTGTTTAAATTTGATTTTTTATGGAATATCTTGCTTTCTCCATCAGTGTTAATTGAGAATTTTGCTGGATATAGTAGCCTACACTGGCATTTGTACTCTTTTATGGTTTGTATGACATCTGCCCCAAGAACTTCTGGTTTTAGTGTCTCTGTTAAGAAGTCTTCTATAATCCTCATAGGTCTGTGTTTATATGTTACTTGGTTTTTCCCTTACATCTTTTAATATTCTCTCTTGCTTCTGTGCATTTAGTGCTTTGATTATTATGTGATGGGATGAATTTCTTTTTTTATTGACTCTATTTGGTGTGTTATAGTCTTCTTGACTTTCTTTAGGTTAGGGAAGTTTTCTTCTACAATTCTATTGAAGATGATTTCTGACCCTTTGCATTAGGAATATTCTCTCTCTTCTATTATTATTCTTAGGTTTGTTTTTTTCACTGTGTCCCAAATGTCCTGAATGTTTTTGGTTAGGAGCTTTTTGCACTCTCTATTTTCTTTGTGCCAATAGCTTCTATGGTATCTTCTATGCTTGAGTTTCTCTATTCTATCTTTTGTATTCCATTAATGATGCTCACAGCTATAATTCCTGATCTCTTTCCTAGCTTTTCTATCTCCAGGCTTATCTCCCTTTATCATTTCTTTATTTTTTCTATTTCCATTTTTAGATCTTGGATGTTTATATTTAATTACTTCACCTGTTTCATTGTGTTTTCCTACATTCCTTTAAGGGATTGATGTATTTCCTCTTTGAGGGCTACTACCTATTTACCTGTGTTCTCCTGTATTTCCTTAAGGGAGTTATTTATATCCTCTTTAAGGTCCTGTATCATGTTCTTGAGATAGGATTTTAGGCCATAGCCATGCTTTACAGGTGTGTTAGGGTATCCAGGGCTTGCTGTGATGGGAGAACTGGGATCCAATTGTGCCAAGTGACAATGGATTCTGTTGCATATGTTCTTGTGCTTGCCTCTCACTGTCTGGTTGTCTCAGGTGTTAATTGGCCTTGCTGTCTCTGACCAGATCCGGATTTTCCTTTGAGTCTGTGAGCCTGGTTGTGACAGAGCTCCTGGGAGTTAGGCTATCTCTAAGTGTGAATTGCTGGCTCTGCTTAACTGAGGAGTCTGCTATGTCCAAGCAGCACATAAAGAAGTGTTCAACATCCTTAGTCTTCAGGGAAATAAATGAAAATCAAAACAACCATGAGATTCTAGCTAAACTAATCAGAATGGGTAAGAGCAAAAACCCAGATATGCTTCAATGGATGCTGTTGAGGATATGGAGAAAGAGGAACGCTCCTCCATTGCTAGTGGGATTGTGAACTGGTGAAACCACTCTGGAAATCAATCTTGCCGTCCCTCAGAAAGTTGGAAATACTTCTACATGAATACCCAGCATATACCCTAAAGATGCTCCGCCATATCACAAGGAAAGGTGCTCCATTATGTTCAGTGTAAATGATAATGAAAAAGTCAGCAGATAATTTGGAAGGTGGAGACATTGGAGGGGATCAAGGAAGGAAAAGAAATGAAAGGGTGAAGTGATGTAATCTACATTTTAGTCAAA
The DNA here is from genome assembly GCA_964023405.1 of Apodemus agrarius. Classification (NCBI taxonomy): domain Eukaryota; kingdom Metazoa; phylum Chordata; class Mammalia; order Rodentia; family Muridae; genus Apodemus; species Apodemus agrarius. The sequence goes on along the minus strand of OZ030005.1, from coordinate 52,388,331 downwards.
TATAATATGGATTTTAAAAATCTATAACTTTAAAAGGGGAGAGATTATGTAGTGGTGAAAGTGTTTCTTGTTCTTTATAAGACCTGAAGGTCAGTTCCTAGAATGTACTTCAAATGGGTCACAACTGTCTCATATTCCAACTCCAGGGAATATAAGAATTTATTCTAGTTATCTCAAGCACATGTGGACATAAAACAAATAGAAATACACATACAAGAGTTACATGCTCCTTCCAGTTTGTACCTGTGCCTAGAAGGAGCTTGTGTTCTGGATCCCCAACCATTCAGCCCACACCCATATGCAGCTTGGCTTCCAGGTGTTATGACACATCCAAGATCACTGGTGAGATCTCTGCCTGTACCCCAACACACCTGAAAAGAAAGATTCAGATATGAAAATCTAAAATTCCATTTCATGAACGCAATAGAGGACTTTGTGGCGGACATAAATAACTTCCCTAAGAAATACTGAAGAACACAATCAAACAGGTGAAGAAATTGAACAAAACTATCCAGGATCTAAAAATGGAAATAAAAACATTAAAGAAAACACAAAGGAGACAACTCAGGAGATGAAAAACCTAGGAAAGAGAGCAGGAGCCACAGATGCAACATCACCAACAGAATACATGAGATGGAAGAAAGAATCTCAGGTGCAGAAGATACCATAGAAAGCATTGACTCAACAGTCAAAGAAACTATAAAAGCAAAAAGCTCCTAACTCAAAACATTCAAGAAATCCAGGACACAATGAAAAGACCAAACCTAAGAATAATAGGTATAGGAGAGTGAAGATTCCCAGCTCAATGGGCCTGGAAATACCTTCAACAAAATCATAGATGATATCTTCCTTAACCTAAAGAAAGAAATGCCCATAAACATTCAGGAAGTCTGTAGAACATCAAACAGATGGGACCAGAAAAATTCCTCCCATCATATAATAATCAAAACAGCAAATGCAAAGAACAAAGAAAGAATATTAAAATCAGTAAGGGAAAAAGTCCAAGTAACATATAAAAGCAGGCCTATCAGAATTACTCCAGACTTCTCAACAGAGAAGCTAAAAGCCAGAATAACTTGGACAGATGACAAATACACCCTAAGTGGCTGGATATAAAATTAACTCTAAAAAATCAGTAGCTTTCCTCTACTGAAAAGATAAATGGGATGAAAAAGAAATTATGGAAACAACACCTTTCACAATACTCACAAATGATATAAATTATCTTGGTGTGATTCTAACCAAGCAAATGAAATATCTGTATGACAAGAACTTCAAGACTGAATAGAGAAATCAAAGAAGACCTCAGAAGATAAAAAGATCTCTCATGTTCATGCTTTGGCAGGATTAATACAGTAAATATGGCCATCTTGCCTAAAGCTATCTACATATACAGTGAAACACCACATCAAAATTCCAACTTAATTCTTTATAGATTTAGAAGCAGGGATTTACAAATTCATTTGGAATAACCAAAAACCCAGGATAGCAAAAACTATTCTTAACCATAAACAAACTTCTGGGGTAATCACCACCCTGGACATCAAGCTATATTATAGAACAATACTGATAAAAAACTGGGTGGTGTTGGTACAAAGACAGGCAGACAGATCAATGGAATAAAACTGAAGACCCAGAAATGAACATATACACCTATGGCCATTGATCTTTGACAAAGAAGCTAAAACTATGCAGTGGAAAATAGACAGCATTTTTGACAAATTGTGCTGGTTCAAGTGGAGGTCAGCATGAAGAAGAATGCAAATTGATCCATTCTTGTGTCCTTGTATAAAGCTCAAGTCCAAGTGGATCAAGGACCTTCACATGAAACCATATACACTGAATCTAAAAGAACAGGAAGTGGGGAAGAACTTTGAACACACCGGCACAGGAGAAAATTTCCTTAATAGAACCCAATGTCTCATGCTCTAAGATCAAAAATTGACAAATGGAACCTCATGAAATTGAAAGCTTCTATAAGGCATAGGACAAAACAGTAACCAACATGTTGGAAAAAGATCTTTAACACCCCTGCATACGATAGAGGGCTAAAATCCAATATATACAAAGAACTCAAGAAGTTCAACTCCAGGGAGCAAAATAGGCCTCTTAAAATATGGTACAGAGGTAAACAAAGAATTCTCAACTGAGGAATACCAAATGGCTGAGAAGCACCTAAAGAAATGTTCAACATCCTTAGTCATTAGGGAAATGCAAATAAAAATGACCCTGAGATTCTACTGACACAAGAAAGAATGGCTAAGATAAAAAAAAACTCAGGTGACAGCAGATGCTGGCAAAGATGTGGACAAAGAGGAACACTCTTCCATTGCTGGTGGGATTTCCAAGTGGTAAAACCTCTCTAGATAACAGCCTAGCAGTTCCTCAGAAAACTGGACATAGTACTATCTGAGTACCCTGGGCATATGCCCAACAGATGCTCCAACATATAACAATGACAATATGCCTCACTATGTTCATAGCAGCCTTATTTATAATAGCTAGAAGCTGGAAACAACACAGAATTGATACAGAAAATGTGGTACAATTTCCCAGTGGAGAAATTATACTCAGGTATTAAAATGAATGACTTCATGAAATTTTCCAGTAAATGGCTGGAACTAGAAAATATCATCCCAAGTGAGGTAACCCAGACACAAAATAACATGGTATATACTAAGTGATACGTGGATATTAGCCCAAAAGCTCACAATGCTCATGGTACAACTCACAGACCATATGGAGCTTAGGAGGACGGAAGACCAGGGTATGGATGCTTCAGTCATGCTTAGAGGAGGGAATAGGATGACTGTGGGAGGTGATAGGATAGGGGGACCTGGAAGGGAGAAAGGAAGTGGAAGAAAAATGGGGGTGGGGAGCAGGATCATGTATTGGAGGGACCAGAGAGGGGTACAGAGGGTCAGGAAATTGAACAGTGGTGTGGATACAAGGGAACTAAGGTGCCAGGACCCAATGGAGATAACTTTAGCTGAAAGTCTCAATGAAGGGGAGTTAGAACCTGTAGAGACCTCCTTCAGCAGATAAGCAGGGTCCCTGGGTAAGGGATTAAGGCACCAACCCATCTCAAATTTTTAACCCAGACATCCTTCTGTCCAAAGGAAAGACAGGGACAAAAAATGTAGCAGAGACTGAAGGAATGGCCATCTGGGACCACTCCACCTGAGAATCCATCCTGTCTACAGATACCAAATCTCCATATGTTGCTGATGCCAAGAGGTGTGTGCTGACAGGGACCTGGTGTGGCTGTCCCTTAGGAGGTTCTGCCAGAACCTGACCATTGAAGTTGTGGATGCTCACAGTCCACCATCAAAATGACTGCAGGGACTTCAGTGAGGGAGCTAAGGGAAGGACTGGAGGAGAGGAGTTGCAACCCCATAGGAAGAACAACATTGGCTGTCTGGGCCACCCAGAGATCCCAAGTACTAGACCACTAACATACGAATGTACATGGAGGCATCAGTGGCTCCAGATACATATGTAGCAGAGGATGGCTTTGTGATGCCCCATGGTAGGCAAATGTTTGAGTGGGTGGGTGGTTGGGGGAGAACCCTCATAATGGCAAAGGGGAGGGGGTGAGGACAGATAGGATAGAGGAGTTGTGGAGGGGCAATGAGGAATGGGAATATCATTTGTGATGTAAACTAATGGAATGATTAATTTATAAAAGGAGAAATATACATACATACTGTGGTGGCTTGAATATATTGACACAGGGAGTGGCACTATTAGGAGGTGTGGCCTTATTGGAGTAGGTGTGGCCTTGATGGAGGAAGTGTGTTATTGTGGGCATGGTTTATAAGGCCCTCATACTAGCTCCCTGGAGGTCAATCTTCCAGCTGCCTTCACAATAAGAGAAAAACTCTCAACTCTTTCAGTGCCATAGGTACCTGGATGCTGCCATGCTTCCCTCCATAATGATAACGGACTGAACCTCTGAACCTGTAAGCAAGCCTCAATTAAATGTTGTCCTTTATAAGAAGTGCTGTGGTCATGGTGTCTCTTTTTAGCAAGCAGTAAATCCCTATGACATATACATATACAGAGACCCACACGGAAACTCAGGGTGAGAAAGAGACTTATTTCTTAATGTATAAAAATACAATTTAAAATATTTAGCAAACACCCATCCTTGATTTCAATGCGGACAATGATAAACAGCTGGATATATAATAAGAATAGCCAACTTGTATGTGGAATCAAGAGAAAGAATGTAAAACCTATTGGATTCCTTTACAAGGAAATCTCTATACACTAAGCATACAAATTCTGTCAAAAGCATCAGTTACTGATCAAGCAGAACTCTGGATCTGGAAATCAAGGTGGGCTTATTATTACATTTAGACACTAACTAAATGAAAGCAATGATCACATCTCTCAAGATCTTTGGAATGCTATTCAGAGACTGGATTTGCTAATTTTCTGTTTCTGTGAGAAAACATCATGACCAGAGCATTTTAGGGAAGGAAGAATGCATTTGGGCTTCCAGTTCCAGAGGCATAAGAGTTTATCATGGTGGGGATACTCAGCAGCATTTGGCAAGCTTGGCGAGAAGCAACAGAGGCTTAGAGATTCCGTGTCAGTCACAGGAAGCAAAGAGCAAACATTATGTGCAGAGTTTATGACAATCCAAGGCCTGTTTCTGGGCACAGATGTCATCTAACAAAAGTCCATCTCCCCAAAATTTCACAATCTTTCCAAATAGCTTCAGTACTTGAGACTGAGTTTTCAAATATCTGAACCTGTGGGAGACATGACTAAATACACCACATAGACCAAATATGAAGATCCAGTATTGAAGATAGTGTGGCCATACTCAGGGAATATAAAATATGTTCTATGAAATAATAGCAGAAAATTTCCCACATCAAGGGACATATTTCGATCAATGGATTAGGAGACATTTAGAATCACAAAGGCTATGGCTGGATATTAACCTCTCCACATTGTGTTAAAATTATGTTAAAAAATTTAAATTGTTCTACATTATTTTTTTTTCTTCAGCATGTTCTTACTAGGCAGCTCTGGCTCACACTGTAGGCTGACCTCAAAATTACAGGTGTCTATGTGTCTCTGCTTCTTGACAAGCGCCAGGATTAAAGAACTGTGGTATCACTCCTGGGCTTACAAAAAAACTTTAAAGCTTTACACTACATTGAAAATTCTGAGACCACAGAACCAAAAAAAAAAAAAAAAAAAAAAAAAAAAAAAAAAAAAAAACAAGCAGGGAGAAGTTTTCACAAAGAAATTCCATTTCTCTACAGAGGCAAATTCATTCACGATTTCTTAGTGAATACAAAACAAAACAACACCAACAGCAAAGAAAACGGAAAACAAGAATCCAAAGAAAAGATTTTAGCATGAATAATTACACTCCTCACTCACTCCCCGACTGACCCACACTTCCAAAGCCCCAAGACTATTACTGTAGGAAATAAAGAAATGCATCAACCTTAAATAAGAGAGATCAAGACATTACTGGAAAAGCCTCAGTAAAAGCCCAGGAAGATCGCGAGGCTTACACTGCACATGCGCAGTGAGCACTACTCAGGAAGTCAGTTACCCAAAGGAAGAAAGCGCTTACTTTTGTTTACCATTGTTGCTTAGAAATGGCTGCTTGTTTGACTGCTCAGAGCTTACCACTTCTGGGATTCCCAGAGTTAGGTTCTGACTGTTAGAAGTTCAGTGTTAAAAGTTCATATTTCTTAAAATTATGTAGTTCTGAGCTGACAGAAAGGTGGCCACAGAGATGCTCTCCACCTTGAGGAAGCTCTGCTGCTTTAAGGGAGAGCCCAAAACCCCTTTAGGGTTTTGTGATGGCCCAAGCACCAGGAAGAGGACCTTGGCCTGTTGTGACTGTAGTCATCAGGACAGGTATGACCAGCCTTATGATCCAGATAATAAATTCCACGAAGCAGTGTGCATGGGAAAGATCAAAGTGGTGCTGCGTCTCCTCTCTAAGAAGAAATTTAACATAAATTACCAGGATAAAGGAAAACGGTGAGAGCATTGGGAAGCTAAGGGTAGCAGGCCATGAGGAAATTGGGTGATGGGAAAAACCTACTTCTCCTAGCTCAACAGAGGACAAGAGCAATAGCGAAAATCCAGCTATGCTTTCTGTATTAGTTTTCTTGGCACCTGTGATCACACACAGGTCCAGTGCCCAGATCTTCTGGAGGAGAAGAATCTTCAGCAGGTTTAGGGTCACCCCATACTTCTTCTAGAGAGGATTTTATTGGATATACAATGGAATAGCATAACAAAATATAAAGAAATAGGATTTAATCTTAATGTATGTCATAAACACCATGTTATATGAACTGTGGAAAAGGCAGAATTCAAGTAATGTTTCTCATACTGCATCATCCTCATCTCTAAAATTTTCCAAGTATAATTCACTGTGAATTTTATATCATCATGTATTAACATTTATATGATTTACTGAGCAATAATAGCAATAATCTAAACAAAGCTGTATGCTCCTTGTCTTCTTTCATTTTTCTTGTTATTACTCAGAAGTGTCCTGCAGGTATCATGTTTATATCTCAGTAGATTTCTCACATTTATCTTAAGCATCTTCCACTCATTATTTCATATATTTCTTAAGGCTTTTTCAACACTACCTTGATCAGCTACAGTTTTCCTAACAACATTTGCTGACAAGTTCCCAGTTATCTGCAAGTTACTTTTGACATGTTTACTTAATTCTGATGAAGGTAGATAAAGCTTTCTGGAAGTTTCATGATTTAAAAATCAACAGTCTCCCTTGAGAAATTGTTATGAGATACTGACATTAGGCATAGTAAATCTCTAATTTCTGGATATTCTTCGAATTAACTATTGTCACAAATCAGACATGTTTACTTACTTAAACCTCAAGTTTCCTTTTGCTTAAAGTTCCTTAAAGAATCAAAGCAACATTTTCTGTGCATCTAAATACTGCTGTTGATATTTTTCACAGTTTTTATCTATAGTACTTTTCATAAATAGCTTTTTAAAAAATAAACTCCAGGGTAAAGAATAAGAATGCTGTGCATATATGTCACATTTAACATAGTTGCAAAACACCACGGATTGCATGATGGTATTTTACCTTGTGTATTAAGAATTCCTGGCAACTGTTTTATTTTATGAGCGTAAATACATTCCAATTTTAGATTAGTTAAAATGTAAAAACAAATCTCCAGCTTAGTATCATGATGTTTCTACTATTTAGGTTACATGGAGGCAGAGACAGCAGGAACTTAAATTTAAAGAGATAGTGTCTCAAGTTTTAAAGGCATAATCTTAGCATGGGTGTAATACATATAGCCTTTAATATTTTTTCCAAAAATAGTTATAATGGATCTAATATTGAATTCAAATATATTTGTTGGTCTTAATGGTAATAATTTTAATAGCGAATAGAAGGCCAGTTGTTGAGAATATTTTTCTGAATAGTTGCAAATGTTACTGATTTATTCATTTGTTTATTCTTTACAGTTTTTAGATATATTCTTTATTTACATTTCAAATGTTGTCCCCTTTCCTGGGTTTCCCTGAAAATCCCCTAACCCATCCCCTCACCATGATCACCAATCCACCCACTTCCCTGTCCTGGCATTTCCCTATTCTGGGGCATCTAGCTTTCTCAGGACCAAGGACCACTCCTCCTTTTGATGTTCAACAAGGTCATCCTCTGCTGCATATGCATCTGGAGCCATGGGTCTCTCCATGTGTACTCTTTTGTTGGTGGTTTAGTCCCTGGGAGCTCTGGGAGTACTGGGTGGTTCATTTTGTTATTCCTCCTATGGTGCTGCAAAAACCCCTTCAGCTACTTGGGTCCTTTCTCTAGCTCCTCCACTGGGGACTGTGTGGTCGGTTCAATGGTTGGCTGAGAGTGTCCACCTCTGCATTTGTCATGCACTGGCAGAGCCTCGCAGGTGACAGCTATATCAGGCTCCTGTCAACAATCACTTGTTGGCATCCAGAATAATGTCTGGGTTTGTTAACTGTATATGGGTTGAATCCCTAGGTGGGGCAGTCTCAGAATTGTCTTTCTCTGAGTCTCTGCTTCATACTTTGACTCTGTTTCTCCTCCTGGGAGTATTTTGTTCCTGCTTCTAAGAAGGACCAGAGTATCCATACTTTGTTCTTCCTTCTTCTTGAGTTTCATTTGCTCTGTGAATTGTATCTTGCGTATTCCAAGTTTCTGGGCTAATATCCACTGATCAGTGAGTGCATGCTATGGTGTTCTATGATTGGGTTACCTCACTCAGGATATTTTCTAGTTCCATCCATTTGCCCAAGAAATTCATAAATTCATTGTTTTTAATAGCTGAGTGATATTCCATTGTGTAAATGTACCACATTTTCTATATTCATTCCTCTGTTGAGAGACATCTGGGTTTTTTTCCAGCTTCTGGACAGCCATTCTGGTGTGAGGTGAAATCTCAGGCTTGTGTTGATTTGCATTTCTCTGATGACTAAGAATGTTGAACATTTATTTAGGTGCTTTTCAGCCATTTGCTATTCCTCAGGTGAAAATACTTTGTTTAGCTCTGTACCCCATTTTAATAGGGTTACTTGGTTCTCTGGAGTCTATCTTCTTGTGTTCTTTGTATATATTGTAAATTATCCCTCTGTCAGATGTAGGGTTGCTAAAGATCTTTTCTCAATGTGTTGGTTGCCATTTTGTCCTATTAACAATGTCCTTTGCCTTTCAGAAACTTTGTAATTTTCTGAGGTCCCATTTGTCAATTCTCTTTTTCTTTTATTCGATATATTCTTTATTTACATTTCAAATGATTTCCCCTTTCCTGGATCCCCTTTCCCCGAAAGTACCATAAGCCTTCTTTCCTCCCCTATTCCCACTCACCCCCTTCCTGCTTCTTTGTTCAGGTATTTCCCTACACTGCTGCACTGAGCCTTTCTAGGACCAGGGGCCTCTCCTTCCTTCTTCTTGGGCATCATTTGATATGTGAATTGTTTCTTGGGTATTCCAAGCTTCTGGGATAATACCCACTTATCAGTGAGTCCATACCATGTGTGTTCTCTTGTGATTGGGTCACCTCACTCAGGATGACATTCTCTGGTTCTACACACTTGCCTAAGAATTTCATGAATTCATTGTTTTTAATATCTAAGTAGTATTGCATAGTGTAAATATACCACATTTTCTGTATCCATTTCTCCATTGAGGGACATCTGGGTTCTTTCCAGCTCTGGTTATTATAAATAGGGCTGCTATGAACATGGTGTCCTGATTACACGCTGGGGAATCCTCTGGGTATATGCCCAGGGGTGATATAGTGGGGTCCTCCAGTAGTATGATGCCCACTTTTCTGAGGAACTGCCAGATTGATTTATAGGGTGGTTGTGCCAGCTTGCAACCCCACCAGCAGTGGAGGAGTGTTCTTTTTTCTCCACATCCTTGCCAGCACCTGTTTTCTCCTGAGTTTTTGATCTTAGCCTTTCTTACTGGTGTGAGATTAAATCTCAGGGTTGTTTTGATTTGCATTTCCATGATGACTAAGAATGTTGAACATTTATTTAGGTGCTTCTCAGCCATTTGCTATTCCACAGGTGAAAATTCGTTGTTTAGTTTTGTACCCCATTTTTCTTTTTCTTCTTTTTTTCTTTATATTTTATTAATTGAATATCATCTTCATTACATTGGCAATGGTAAAACCTTTCTGGATTTTCCCCCTTCCCGAATATCCCCAACCCCTCCTCCACCCCCTGCTTCCACATATATGCCCCTCCACCTGACCCACTCCCACCCCCCTCCTTGATTTCTCTTTGTTGGAACCTCTATTGAGCCTTTACCTGACCAAGGACCACTCCTCCCACTGATGCCCAACAAAGCATTTCTGTCACATTTTTTGCTGGAACCATGTGTACCCCTTGGTTGAAGGTTTAGTCCCTAGGAGTCCTGGGGCATCTGGGTGGCCAAAATCATCATTCTTCCCATGGGGTTGTAAACCCCTTCAGCTCCTCCGGACCCTTCAGCTCCTCCATTGGGGACCCCATGCCCTGTCCAAAGGTTGGCTGCTAGCATCTGCCTCTGTATTTGTAAGGCTTTCGCATGGCCACTCCGGAGATCACCATGGCATGCTCCTTTTGGTATACACTTCTTGTCATCCATAGTAGTGTCAGGGTTTGGTGACTGATCATAGGATGAATTCCCAGGTAGGGCAATCTCTGAGTGTCTACTTCAGTCTCTGCTCCACACATTTTCTCCCTTATTTCTTCTGTGAATATTTTGTTCCCTTTCTCAGAGGAACCAAAGCACCCTCACTTAAGTTGTAACTTGTTTATTTTGAGCTTTTGGACTAACATCTGCTTATTAGTGAGTGCATAAAATGTTTTTGTTATTGGGTTACCTCGCTCAGAATGACACTTTCTAGTTCCATCCATTTCCTAAGAATTTCATGAATTCATTGTTTTTAATAGCGTAATAGTACTCCATTGTGTATATATACCACAGTTTCTGTATCCATTCCTCTGTTGAAGGACTTCTGGGTTCTTTCCAGCTTCAGGTTATTATAAATAAGGCAGCTATAGTGGAGCACATAGTGGAGCATGTGTCCTTATTACATGTAGGAGCATCTTCTGGGCATATGCACAGGAGTGGTATAGCTGGGTCCTCAGGTAGTACTTATGTCTAATTTTCTGAGGAATTGCAAAACTGATTTCCAGAGTGGTTTTACCAGCTTGCAATCCCACCAACAATGAAGAAGTGTTCTTTTTTTCCCACATCCTCTCCAGCATCTGCTGTCCCCTGAGCTTTTCAACTTAGCCATTCTGACTAGTGTGTGTTGTTTTGATTTGCATTTCCCTGATAACTAAGGATGCTGACCATTTATTTAAGTACTTTGGAACCATTCAAGTTTCCTCAGTTTTTTTTTTTTAGCTCTGTACCCCATTTTTTAAATAGGGTTATTTAATTCTCTGGAGACTAACTTCTTGAGTTCTTTGTATGAATTGGATATTAGCCCTCTATCTGATGTAGGGTTAGTAAAGATATTTTCCAAATTTTTGGTTGTTGTTTTGTCCTATTGACTGTGTCCTTTGCCTTACAGAAGTTTTGCAGTTTTATGAGGTCCCATTTGTCGATCCTTGTTCTTAGAGTATAAGCCATTGGTGTTCTGTTCAGGAACTTTTCCCCTGTGCCCATGTGTTCAAGATTCATCCCCACTTTCTCCTCTATAAGCTTCAGTGGGTCTGGTTTTATGTGTAGATCCTTGATCCACTTGGATGTGAATATTGACAAGGAGATAAGAATGGATCGATTTGCATTTTTCTGCATGCAGACCTCCAGTTGATCCAGCACCATTTGTTTAAAATGCTGTCTTTTTCCCACTGGATGTTTTTAGCTCCTTTGTAAAATATGAAGTGACCTTATGTGTATGGGTTCTTTTCTGGGTCTTTAATTCTATTCCATTGATCTTCCTGCCTGTCTGCATACCAATACCAAACAGTTTTTATCATTATTGCTTCAAGGTAGAGCTTGAGGTCAGTGACTGTGTTTCCCCAGAAGATCTTTTGTTGTGGAGAATAGTTTTTGCTATCCTTGTTTTTTTGTTATTCCAGATGAATTTGAGAAATGCTCTTTCTAGATCTATGAAGAATTGATTTAGGATTTTGATGGGGATTGGATTGAATCTGTAGATTGCATTTGGCAAGATGGCCATTTTTACAATATTGATCCTGCCAATTCATGAACATGGGAGATCTTTCCATCTTCTGAGACCTTGTTCGATATCATTCTTCAGAGGCTTGAAGTTCTTGTCATACAGATTTTTCACTTGCTTTGTTAGGGTCACACCTAGGTATGTAATATTATTTGGGACTATTGTGAAGGGTGTCATTTCCCTGATTTCTTTCTCATCTTGTTTATCCTTTGAGTAGAGGAAGGATACCTATTTGCTTGAGTTAATTTTATATCCAGCCACTTTGCTGAAGTTGTTTATCAACTTTAGGAGTTCTCTGGTGGAAGTCTTGGGGTTACTTAAGTATACTATCATATCATCTGCAAATAGTGATGTTTTGACTTTTTTCCTTTCCAGTTTGTATACCTTTCACCTCCTTTTCTTGCCTGATTTCTCTGGCTAGGACTTCAAGTATCTATATTGATTGAATAGATAGGGAGAAAATGGGCAACCTTCTCTGGTCCCTGATTTTAGTGGGATTGCTTCAAGTTTCTCTCCTTTTTTAAATTAGATATGTTCTTTTTTCTATATTCTTTGTTTACATTCCAGATGATTTCCCCTTTTCTGGTTCCCCACTCCCCATAACACCCATAAGCCCTCTTCCCTCTCCCCATTCCCCAATCACCCCCTTCTCATTTCTTTGTCCTGTTACTCCCCTATAATGCTGCATCAAGCCTTTCCAGGACCAGGGCCCCCTCCTTCCTTCTTCTTGGGAATCATTTGATATGTTACTTGTGTCGTGAGTATTCAGAGCTTCTGGGCTAACTAATATTCACATATCAATGACTGCATTCCATGTGTATTCTTTTGTGGTTGGGTTACCTCAATTAGAATGATATTTTCCAGTTCCAGCCATTTGCCTAAAATTTTCATGAATTCATTGTTTTTAATTGCTGAGTAGTATTCCATTGTATAAAAATACCACATTTTCTGTATCCATTCCTCCATTGAGGGATACACAGTATATTGTTTTTACTATGTTTAGGTATGGGCTTTGGATTCCTGATCTCTCCAAGACTGTTATCATGAAGGGATGCTGGATTTTGTCAAAAGCATTTTCAGCATCTAATGAAATGACTATGTGGTTCTTTTCCTTTAATTTGTTGATGTTGTAGATTACATTGATGGATTTCCATATATTGAACCATCACTGCATCCCTGGGATGAAGCCTACCTGATCATGGTGAATTATAGTTTTGATGCATTCTTGGATTCGGTTGGCCAGGATTTTGTTCAGTATTTTTGCATCAATGTTCATGAGGGTGATTGGTCTGAAGATTTCCTTCCTTGTTTGGTATTTGTTTGGTTTAGGTATAAGCATTATTGTGGCTTCATAGAATGAGTTGGGTAGTGTTCCTTGAGTTTCTATTTCATGGAAGAGTTTGAAGAATATCGTTCTTAACTCTTCTTTGAAGATCTGATTGAATTCACCACTAAACCTGCCTGGTACTGGGCTTTTTTTTTCTTTTTTGATGGGAGACTATTAATGACTGCTTCTATTCCCTCAGGACTTATGGGACTATTTAGATGATTTATCTGATCCTATTTTAACGATGGCACCTGGTATGTATCTAGAAAGTTGTCCATTTCATCCAGACTTTTAAACTTTGTTGAGTATAAACTCTTATAGTAGGATCTGATGATTTTTTGAATTTCCACACTTTCTGTTATGTCTCCCTTTTCATTTCTGTTTTTATTAATTTGGATACTGTCTCTGTGCCCTCTGGTTAGTCTGGCTAAGGGTTTATGTATCTTGTTGTTTTTTTTAAAGAACCAGCTTCTTGTTTTGTGATTCTTTGTATAGTTCTTTTTGTTTCTGTTTGGTTGATTTTAGCCCTGAGTTTCATTATTTCCTGCCATCTACTCCTCTTGGGTATATTTGCTTCTTTTTGTTCTAGAGTTTTCAAGTGCACTTTTAAGCTGTTAGTATAAGCTCTCACCATTCTCTTTTTTGGAGGCACTCAGAACAATGAGTTTTCCTCTTAGGACTGCTTTCACTGTGTCTCATAAATTTTGGTATGATTTGTCTTCTTTTTCATTAAATTCTAAAATATCTTTAATTTCTTTCTTAATTTCTTCCTTGACCAAGCTATCATTAAGAGCATTGTTCAATGTCTACTTGTATGTGTGTTTTCCATTGATTTTGTTTGAGCTTAAGACCAGCCTTACACCCTGGTGATCTGATAAAGTACATGTAATAATTTCAATATTTCTGTATCCGTTGAGGCCTGTTTTGTGACCAAGTGTATGGTCAATTGGACAAGGTACCATGAGGTGCTGAGAAGAAGGTATATTCTTTTGCTTTAGGGTGGAATGTTCTATAAATATATGTTAGATCCATTTGGTCCATAACTTTAGTTAGTTTCACTGTATCTCTATTTAGCTTCTGATTCCATGATTTGTCCATTTTTGAGAGTGGGCTGTTGAAGTCTCCCACAATTATTGTGTTGGGTGCAATGTGTGTTTTGAGCTTTATTATAGTTTCTTTTACAAATGTGGGTACCCTTGCATTCAGAGCATAAATGTTCAGAATTGAGAGTTCATCTTAGTAGACTCTTCCTTTGGACCAGTATGAAGTGTCTTTCCTTATCTTTTTTGACAATTTTTGGTTGAATGTCAGTTTTATCCGATATAAGAATGGCCACTCCAGCTTGTTTCTTGGGACCATTTGCTTGTACAATTGTTTTCCAACCTTTGACTCTTAAATAGAGACTGTCTTTGTCACTGAGGTGGGTTTCTTGTATGAGCAATAAATTGGATCCTGTTTACATATCCAGTCTGTTAGTCTGTCATTTTATAGGGGAATTGAGACCATTGATATTAAGAGATATTAAGGAAAAGTGATTGTTGCTTACTGTTATCTTCTTGGTTAAAGGTGAAATTCTGGTTATGTAGCTATCTTCTATTGGGTTTATTGAAAGATTACCTATTGATTTTTCTATGGTGTGATTTCCTGGCTTGTGTTGGTATTTTTCTCCTATTTTCCTTTGCAGAGCTGGATTTGTGGAAAGATATTGTGTAAATTTGCTATTGTCATAGAATGTCTTGTTTTCTCTGTCTATGGTAATTCAAAGTTTTGCTGGGTATAGTAGTCTGTGCTGACATTTGTGTTCTCTTAGGGTTTGTATGACATCTGCCCAAGATCTTCTGGCTCTCGTAGTCTCTGGTAAGAAGTCTGGTGTAATTTTAATAGGTCTGCCTTTATATGTTTCTTGACCCTTTTCTTTTCTTTTAATATTCTTTCTTTGTTTTGTGCATTTGGTGTTTTGATTATTATGTGACAGGAGGAATTTCTGCTCTGGTCCAATTTGTTTGGAGTTCTGAAGGCTTCTAGTATGTTCATGGGTATCTCTTTCTTTAGGTTAGGGAAGTTTTCATCTATAATTTTGTTGAAGATATTTACTGGGCCTGTAAGATATAAATCCTCGCTTTCTACTGTCCTTAGGTTTGGTCTTCTCATTGTGTCCTGGATTTTCTGGATGTTTAGGGTTACAAGCTTTGTGCGTTTTGCATTTTCTTTGATGGTTGAGTCAATGTTTTCTATGGAATATACAGCATCTGAGCTTCTTTCTTCCATCTCTTGTATTCTGTTGTTGATGCTTGCATCTATGTCTCCTGGATTCTTTCTAAGTTTTTTTTTTATCTTCAGATAGAATCTTCGTGATTTCTTTATTGACTTCAATTTTAAGATCCTGGATAATTTTGTTCAGTTCCTTCACTTGTTTAGTTTTTTCCTAAAATTATTTAAGGCATTTTTGTGTTTCCTTTTTAAGAGATTCTACCTGTTGACCCATGTTCTCCTGTGTTTCTTTGAGGGATTTTTGTGTTTCTTCTTTAAGGGCTTCTGAATTTTGGCCCATGTTCTCCCATAATTCCCTATGGAATTTTTGTGTTGCCTCTTTAAGGACTTCTAACTGTTGACATATGTTCTCCCATATTTCTTTAAGGGATTTTTGTGTTTCCTCATTAAGGGTTTCTACTTTTTGATCCATATTCTCTTGTATTTCTTTAAGGGATTTTTGTGCTTCCTCTTTAACGACTTCTACCTGTTGACTGATGTTCTCCTGTATTTTTTAAAAGAGAGTTATTTATGTCCTTCTTGAAGTCCTCCATCAGCAATATGAGATGTGATTTTAAATGTAGCTCTTGCTTTTCTGATGTAATGGAGTATCCAGGATTTGCTGTTGTGGGAGAACTGTGTACTGATAATGCCATGTTGCCTTGGTTTCTGTTGGTAATGATCTTGTGTTTGCCTTTGGCCATCTCGTTATCTCTGGTGTTAGCTGGTTTTTGCTGTTTCTACCTTCTCTGTCCTGCAGGCCTGTGTTTCTGTACTCTTGAGAGTACTCCTCTTTCTGTCCAATGCCCTGCAAACAGCTGATTCTCCAAGAAGTATCAGGTGATGGGGTCTCCCCTCTGGCAGACTTGGCAAGGGTTGAATGCCCTGCATACTGCTTGTTCTCAAATGATCTGCTGCTAAAGCATCTTGAATGCCCTGTTGATGCTGGTTCTCAAATGCCCAGCTGCTGCCAGTTCTCAAATGAACTGCTCCTGCAAATTCTCCAATGCTCTCCTCCTCTCAGTTCGCTAGAGAGTATCAGGAAGTAGGATCCTTTCTGTGCCAGAGGTGGCAGAGGTCTACCACATCCCATGGAAAGGGGCAGTGACAGGGGAGGAGGGAAAGGCAGAAGGAACTGAAGGGGAGTGGTGATCTGGAGGTTGCTGGGTAGTGAGCCCCAGAGCAGAGCGGCTCTGGGCCTCTAGGGTTGGGCAGTGATACTTACCAAATGCCCTGCTCCTGTCAGTTCTCTAGAGAGTATCAGGAACCAGGATCCTCTCCATGCTCGATGAGGCACAGGTCTACTACATCCAACAGAAAAGGTCAGTGACCTGTACCCCATTTTTAATAGGGTTACCTGGTTCTCTGGAGTCTAACTTGTTGAGTTCTTTGTATCTCTTGGATATTAGCCCTCTGTCAGATGTAGTAGGGTTGGTAAAAATATTTTCCCAAATGTTGGTTGCCGCTTTGTCCTATTGACAGTGTCCTTTGCCTTACAGAAACGTTGTAATTTTATGAGGTCCCGTTTGTCAATTCTTGATATTAGTGCATAAGCTATTGGTGTTCTGTTGAGGGACTTTTCCCCTGTGTCCATGTGCTCAAGGCTCTTCCCCAGTTACTTTTCTACTAGTTTCAGTGTGTCTGGTTTTATGTTGAGGTCCTTGATCCACTTTGACTTGAGTCTAGTACAAGAAGATAAGAATGGAACAATTTGCATTCTTCTGCATGCTAGTCACCAGTGTACCCAGCACCATTTGTTGAAAAGACTATCTTTTCCCCACTGAATGGGTTTAGCTTCTTTGTCAGAAATTATGTGACTATAGGTATGTAGATTCATTTTTGGGTCTTCAATTCTATTCCATTGATCCACCTGCCTGTCACTGTACCAATACTATGCAATTTTTATCACTA
Source organism: Apodemus agrarius (assembly GCA_964023405.1). Lineage (NCBI taxonomy): Eukaryota > Metazoa > Chordata > Mammalia > Rodentia > Muridae > Apodemus > Apodemus agrarius. The sequence goes on along the minus strand of OZ030005.1, from coordinate 52,371,150 downwards.
TTTCTCTATAGTACTGCTTGAGTTCCAGGAACTCCCCCCGAAGTTCTTTTAATGTTGAGAATTGTTTTAGCTATTCTATTTTTTGTTATTCCAGATGAATTTGAGAATTGTTTTTTCTATATGAAGAATTGAGTTGGAATTTTCATGGGGATTGCATTGAATCTATAGATTGTTTTTGGCATGATGGCTATTTTTACTATATTAATCCTTCCAATCCACATGCATGGGAGATCTTTCCGTCTTCTGAGGTCTTCTTCATTTGTTTTCTTTCTTTAGAGGCTTGAAGTTCTTGTCATACAGATCTTTTTGTAAGGGAACCATTGCCATGTGGTACTGCTAAAAATGTGTTCCTCCCTTTATGGTTCCTCTGTCATTTCTTTGGTAGTCACTCACCTCGTGAATCCAGGTATTTGTTGTAAAGGTTCTTATTGATGCTTTCTAATTTGACACAAGGGAAGTACTTCTTTTAATTCTTATTTCATGGAAAAGAGATTATAATACATAAATGCTGGGAGCTTTTTGATTGATAATGGATCTTAGAGCAGGATGAGAATTCAATAGGTGTTCAACACAATGGCAGTGTTCTTTCTGTTCAAATAGGATGTTCTTGATGGCTCTCTAGTTCAGTAATAAAGCACTTTCCCAGGCTGTAACAGATATGGATTTTATTCATACTGCTATAAAATTTCTGAATAGTAAATTGTTCTAATATAGTAAATAATAAGAGCAAATGAATATAATTTTATAATAAAGTTAAATATTTATGGTTTATTGGTCAGAGGACTTAAATGTCATGTAATATTTGCAAACGTGACTATGCATGTTGACACAGCACACACAGTACAGTTCATTAAATTACCTCTCATTCCCACAGAACTGCATTGCACTTCGCATGTTTTTATGGTCATCTGCATCTGGTTCAGTTCTTATTATATAACGGCTGCATGGTAAATGCTCTTGATGATCGAAAGGCCACACCACTAATGAAGGTAGTTCAAATTTTTCAATTTCAAGAATAAATTCTATTTGAATGGGTAGAGTAAAAATATGAATATCATATATATATATAATGAAGAAAGCTGGGGGGATCTTATGTTGAATTCTTTGAATTGACAATCTTTTCCACAGGCTGTACAAAGCTGGGAGACAAAGATTGTTTCTGTACTCCTTGATAATGGAGCAGATCCCAATTGTAAAGATTCTAAAGGAGAAACAGCACTACATCAGGCAGTATATGTTGACAGTCCAGATATTGCTGCCAGTCTTCTTGAACATGGAGCAGAAACTGAAGAACCTACAAGGGTAATGATTTTCCCATTTGAATCCCAAAGTATTTAAAAACTAAGTGCTTTAACAGTGTCATGTGAAATTTTCAAGTATTCTTTGTTATTGGTTATTTTATTCATTTGCATTTTAAATATTTTCCCCTTCCAAATCTCCCCTCCATAAACCACACATCCCATCCCCCTTCCCCTTTGACTTTAAGAGGGTACACCCACCCACCCTTTCCAGCCTCACCCCTCTACTATCCCCCTCCACAGACCTCCACAGGACCAATGTTCTCCCCTTCCATTGATGTCAGATAAGGCAATCATCTGCTACATATGAAGTTGGAACCCTGGACACAACCATGTATACTCTTCTGTTGATGGTTTAGTCCATGGGAGCTCTAGGGGGATTGGTTAGTTGATATTGTCATTCTTCCTATGGGGTTGCAATCCTCTTCACCTCCTCAGTCCTTTCCATAACTCTTCCACTGGGGTCCCTGGGTTCAGTCCGATGGTTGGCAGTGAGTATCCATATCTGTATTAGTCAGGTGCTGTCACAGATTCTCAGGGGACATCTATGCCATGCTTCTGTCAGCAAGCACTTCTTGACATTAGCAATAGTGTCAAGGTTTGCTGTCTGCAGACAGGATGGATCTACAGGTAGGGCAGTCTCTGGAAGCCCTTTCCTTCAGTCTCTGCTCCACATTTTGTCTCCATATTTCCTCCCATGAGTATGACTGAGTCATCCAAACTTTGGTCTTCCTTCTTCTTGAGCTTCATGTTTTCTATGAATTGTAACTTGGATATTCCCAGCTTTTCGGGTAATAAATAATCAGTGAGTGCATGCCATGTGTGTTCTTTTGTGACTGTGTTACCTCAGGATGATACTTTCTACTTGATCCATTTGCCTAAGAATTTCATGAATTCATTGTTTTTAATAGCCGAGTAGTACTTCATTGTATAAATGTGCCATGTTTTCTGTATCCATTTCTCTGTTGGAGGACATCTGGGTTGTTTCCAGTTTCTGGCTATTATAAATAAGGCTGCTATGAACATAGGAGAGCATGTGTCCTTGTTATATGTAGGAGCATCTTCTATGCATATGCCCAGGAGTGGTATAGCTGGGTCCTCAGGTAGAAAGAAATATTTCCAATTTTTTGAGGAACCCCCAGACTGATTTCCAGAGGGGTTGTTCCAGCTTGCAATTTCCTGCAACAGAGTGAGGTGGAATTTCAGGGTTGTTTTGATTTGCATTTCCCTGATGACTAAGGATGTTGAACTTTTCTTTAGGTGTTTCTTGGCCATCCAGTATTCCTCAGTTGAGACTTCTTTATTTAGCTCTGTAAGACATTTTAATAGGATTGTCTGATTTTCTAGAATCTAACTTCTTCAGTTCTTAGTATATATTGGATATTAGCCTTCAATTGGATGTAGGATTGGTAAAGATCTTTTCCCAATGTGTTGGTTCCTGTTTGGTCCTATTGACAGTGTCCTTTGCCTTACAGAAGCTTTGCAATTTTATAAGGTCCCATTTGTCTACTGTTTTTATTGTTTGTTTGTTTGTTTGTTCTTTTTTATGTTCTATATTCTTTGTTTACATTCCAAAAGCTTTCCCCTTTCCCAGTTCCCCCCTCACCATGTGTCCCATAAGTCCTCTTCTGCACCAATTCCCCAATCACCCACCAACCCTTTCTCTGTTCTGGTACTCTCCTACAAAACTGGAACCAGTCTTTTCTGAACCAGTGTCCTCTCATTCCTTCTTCTTGGGGATCTTTTGATTTGCTAATTGTACCTTGAGTATTCAGAGCTTCTGGGCTCATTAATATCCACTTATCAGTGATTGCAATTCATGTGTATTCTTTTGTGATTGGGTTAACTCATTTAGGATAATATTTTCCAGATCCATCCATTTGCCTACAAATTGCATGAATTCATTATTTTTAATTGCTGAGTAGTATTCCATTGTATAAATATACCACATTTTCTGTATCCATTCCTCCTTTGAGGGACATCTGGGCTCCTTCCAGCTTCTGGCTATTATAAATAAGGCTGCTATGAACATAGTGGAGCATGTGTCTTTATTGCATGCAGGGGAATCTTCTGGGTATATGCCCAGGAGTGGTATGACAGGGTCCTTTGGAAGTGTCATGCCCAATTTTCTGAGGAACCACCAGAATGATTTCCAGAGTGGTTGTACCATCTTGCAATCCCACCAACAGTGGAGAAGTGTTCCTCTTGCTCCACATCCTCTACAGCACCTGTTGTCTCTTGAGTTTTTAATCTTAGTGATTCTCACAGTTGTGAGGTGGAATCTCAGGGTTGTTTTGATTTGCATTTCCCTGATGATTAATGATGTTGAACATCACTTAATGTGCTTCTCAGCCATCCAAATTTCTTCTAGTGAAAATTCTTTGTTTAGCTCTGTACCCCATTTTAATAGGGTTATTTGGTTCTTTGGGGTCTAACTTTTTGAGTTCTTTGTATATATTGGATATTAGCCCTCTGTCGGATGTGGGGTTGGTGAAGATCTTTTCCCAATTTGTTGGTTGTTTTTTGTCCTTCTGACAGTGTCCTTTGCCGTACAGAAAGTTTGTAATTTTATGAGATCCCATTTGTCAATTCTTGATCTTAGAGCATAAACTATTGGTATTCTGTTCAGGAACTTTCCCCCTGTGCCCATGTCCTCAAGGGTCTTCCCCAGTTTCTTTTCTATTAGTTTCAGTGTGTCTGGTTTTATGATCCACTTGGAGTTGATCTTAGTACAAGGTGATAAGAGTGGGTCAATTTGCATTTTTTTGCATGTTGACCTCCAGTTGAACCAACACCATTTGTTGAAAAGGCTATCTTTTTTCCAGTGGATGGTTGTAGCTGCTTTATCGAAGATCAAGTTACCATAACTCTGTGGGTTCATTTCTGGGTCTTGAATTCTATTCCATTGATCTACTTGCCTGTCGCTGTACCAATACCATGCAGTTTTTAACACAGTTGCTCTGTAGTACTGCTTGAGGTCAGGGATATTGATTCCCCCAGAAGTCCTTTTACTGTTGAGAATAATTTTAGCTATCCTGGGTTTTTTTGTTACTCCAGATGAATTTAAGAATTGCTTTTTCTAGATCTATGAAGAATTGTTTTGGGATTTTGATGGGGATTGTTTTGAATCTGTAGATTGCTTTTGGCAAGATGGCCATTTTTACTATCGAAGAGCAAGAAATATTTTTCCATTTTCTGAGGTCTTCTTCAATTTCTTTCTTCAAAGACTTGAAGTTCTTGTCATACAGATCTTTCACTCATTTGGTAAGAGTCATGCCAAGATACTTTATATTGCTTGTGGCTATTGTGAAGTGTGTTATTTCCCTAACTTCTTTCTTAGCCTGCTTGTCCTTTGAGTACAGGAAGGCTACTGATATGCTTGAGTTGATTTTATAGCCAGCCACTTTGCTGAAGTTGTTTATCAGCTGTAGGAGTTCTTTGGTGGAGTTTTTTGGGTCGCTTAATTATACTATCATATCATCTGCAAATAATGATAGTTTGACTTCTTCCTTTCCAATTTGTATCCCTTTAACTTCCTTATGTTGTCTAATTGCTCTTGCTAGAACTTCAAATATTATATTGAAAAGATATGGAGAGAGAGGGCAGCCTTGTCTATTCCCTTATTTTAGTAGGATTGCTTCAAGTTTATCTCCATTTATTTTGATATTGGCTACTGGTTTGCTGTATATCACTTTATTATGTTTAGGTATGGACATTGACTTCCTGTTCTTTCCAAGACTTTTAGCATGAAAGGATGCTGAATTTTGTCAAATGCTTTTTCAGCATCTAATGAGATGACCATGTGGTTTTTTTCTTTTAGTTTATGTAGTGGATTACATTGATGAATTTCCGTATATTGATCCTTCCCTGCATCCCTGGGATGAAGCCTACTTGATCATGGTGAATGATCCTTTTAATGTGCTCTTGAATTCGGTTGGCAAGGATTTTATTTAGTATTTTGCATCGATATTCATAAGGGAAATTGGCCTATAGTTCTCTTTTTTTGTTGGAACTTTGTGTGGTTTTGTTATCAGCATAATTGTGGCTTCGTAGACCCAGTTGGGCAGTGTTCCTTCTGTTTCTATTTTGTGGAATAGTTTGAAGAGTATTGGTGTTAGGTCTTTGAAAGTCTGATAAAATTCTGCACTAAAACCATCTATTCCTGTAGGTTTTTTGGTTGGGAAACTTTCTATAACCCCTTCTATTTCTCTAGGGGTTATGGGACTGTTTAGATGATCTAATTGATCCTGATTTATTTTGGTATTTGGTATCTCTCTAGGAAATTGTCCATTTATTCCAGATTCTCCAGTTGCATTGAGTATAGGCTTTTGTAGTAGAATCTGATGATTTTTTTGAATTTCCTCTGTTTCTGTTGTCATATCCCCCTTTTCATTTCTAATTTTGTTAATTTGGATACTGTCTCTGTGCCCATTGGTTAGTTTGGATAAGGATTTATCTATCTTGTTGATTTTCTCAAAGAACCAGCTCCTGGTTTGGTTTATTCTTTGTATGGTTTGCTTTGTTTCTACTTGATTGATTTCAGCCCTTAGTTTGCTGATTTCCTTCTTCTACTCCTCCTGGGTGAATTAGCTTCTTTCTGTTCCAGGGCTTTCAGGTGTGCTGTTAAGCTGCTAGTGTATGCTCTCTCCAGTTTCTTTTTGGAGGCATTCAGGGCTATGAGTTTTCTTCCTCTTAGCACTGCTTTCATTGTGCCCCATAGATTTGAATAGGTTGTACCTTCATTTTCATTGAATTCTAAAAAGTCTTCGATTTCTTTATTTTTTCCTTGAACAAGTTGTCATTGAGTAGAGTGTTGTTCACTTTCCATGTGTATGTGGGATTTCTGTTGTTTTTCTTGCTATTGAAGACCACTTTTTCTCCACAGTGATCTGATAGGAGGCATTGGATTAGTTTGATCTTCTTGTATTTGTTGACATCTTTCTTGTGACCAATTATATGATAGATTTTGGAGAAGGTACCATGTGATGCTCAGAAAAAGTTTATTCTTTTGCTTAGGGATGAAATGTTAAATATATATATATATATATTTAATAATATATATAATGTTAAATCCAATTGGTCCAAAGTTTCAGTTAGTTTCACTGTGTCCCTGTTTAGTTGTTTAGTCTCTCATTTCCTGATCGGTCCATTGAGTAGAGTGGAGTGTTGAAGTCACCCACAATTATTGTGTTAGGTGTAATGTGTGCTTTAAGCTCTTGTAGAGTTTCTTTTACGAATGAGGGTGCTCTTGCATTTTGAGCATAGATGTTCAGTATTGAGAGTTCTTCTTGGTGGATTTTTCCTTTGACCAGCAAGAAGTGACCTTCTGTGTCTCTTTTGATGACTTTAGGTTGAAAGTCAATTTTATCTGATATTAGAATGGCTACTCCGGTTTGTTTCCTGAGACCATATGCTTGTAAAATTGTCTTCCAGCCTTTTATACTAAGGTAGTGTTTGTCTTTGACCCTGAGGTGTGTTTCCTGTATGCAGCAAAATGTCGGATCCTGTTTCCACATCCAGTCTGCTAGTCTATGTCTTTTTATTGGGGAATTGAGTCCATTGATGTTAAGAGATATTAAGGAATAGTAATTATTACCTCCTGACATTTTTGACTTTTTTTTAAATATTTGAGTGGTTATCTTCTTTTGGGTTTGATGAGAGGGGATTTCTATCTTGCTTCTTCTGGGGTGTGATTTCCCTCCTTGTGTTGGTGTTTTTCCCCTATTATCCTTTGTAGGGCTGTGTTTGTGGAAAGATAATGTGCAAATTTGGTTTTGTCATGGAATACCTTAGTTTCTCCATCTATGATGATTGAAAATTTTGCTGGGTAAAGTAGTTTTGGCTGAAATTTGTGTTCTCTTAGAATCTGCATGATATCTGCCCAGGATGTTCTAGCTTTCATGGTCTCAGGTGAGAAGTCTGGTGTAATCCTTATAGTTCTTCCTTTATATGCTACTTGGCCTTTTTCTCTTACTGCCTTTAATATTCTTTCTTTATTTAGTACATTTGGGGTTTTGATTATTATGTGATGGGAGGTATTTCTGTTCTGTTCTGGTCTATTTGGAGTTCTGTAAGTTTCTTGGATATTCATGCGCATCTCTCTCTTTAGGTTGGGGAAGCTTTCTTCCATAATTTTGTACAAGATATTTGCTGACCCTTTAAGTTCTATATCTTCCCTCTCATCTATGCCTATAATACTTAGGTTTGGTCTTCTCATTGTGTCCTGGATTTCCTGGATGTTTTGGGTTACAAGCTTTTTGCATTTTGTATTTTCTTGGACTATTGAATCAATGGTTTCTTTTTTATTATTTATGTATTTATTTATTTTATTTATTGGATATATTCTATATTTACATTTCATTTGCCTTTTTCTGTTTCCCCATACCCCAAAAGTCTCACATGCCCTTTTCCCTCTCCCTATTCCCCCATCCACCCCTTTCCACTTCCCTGTTCTGGTATTCCCCTACACTGATGTTTTGATACTCTCCAGCACCAGTGTCTGCTCCTTCCTTATTGTCTGATATCATTTGATATGTGGCTTGTGTATTTGGTGTCCCAAGATTCTAGGCTAATATCCACTTATTAGTGAGTGCATACCATGGGTATTCTTTTGAGACTGAGTTACCTCACTTAGTATGATGTTCTCCAGCTCCATCCATTTCTCTAAGAATTTCATGAATTCATTGTTTCAAATGGCTGAATAGTACTCCCTTGTGTATATATACCACAATTTTTGTATCCATTCCTGTGTTGAGGGACATCTGGGTTCTTTCCAGCTTCTGGCTATTATATGTAAGGCTGCTATGAACATAGTGGAGCATGTATCCTCATTGCATACTGGGGAATCTTCTGGGTATATTCCTAGGAGTGGTATGTCTGGGTCCTCCGGAAGTATTATGTCCATTTTTCTGAGGAACTGCCAGACTGATTTCCAGAGTGGTTGTTCCAGCTTGCCGTCTCACCAGCAGTAAAGAGTGTTCCTTTTTCTGCACATCCTTGCCAACACATGATGTCTTCGGAGTTTTTGATCTTAGCCATTCTGACGGGTGTGGGTTGAAATCTCGGGGCTGTTGATTTGCATTTCTCTAATGACTAATGATGTTGAACATTTTTTTTAAGGCGTTTCTCAGCTATCCAAATCCAAATTTCTTCAGGTGAAAAGTCTTTATTTAGCTCTGTACCACATTTTTGGATAGGGTTATTTGGTTCTTTGGGGTCTAACTTCTTGAGTTCTTTGTATACATAGGATATTAGCCCTCTGTTGGATGTGGGGTTGGTGAAGATCTTTTCCCAATTTGTTGGTTGCCGATTTGTCCTTTTGACAGTGTCTTTTGCCTTACAGAAGCTTTGTAATTTTATGAGGTCCCATTTGTTTATTCTTGCTCTTAGAGCATAAGCAATTGGTGTTCTGTTCAGGAATTTTCCCCCTGAGCCAATGTCCTCAAGGGTCTTCCCCAGTTTCTTTTCTATTAGTTTTGGTGTGTCTGGTTTTATGTGGAGGTCCTTGATCCACTTGGAGTTGAGTTTAGTGCAAGGAGATAAGAGTGGATCAATTCTCATTCTTCTGCATGTTGACCTCCAGTTGAGCCAGCACCATTTGTTGAAAAGGCTATCTTTTTTCCACTGGATGTTTTCAGCTCCTTTGTCGAAGATCATTTTGGCCATAGATGTGTGGGTTCAATTCTGGGTCTTCGATCCTATTCCATTGATCCGACTCCCTGTCACTGTACAAATACCATGCAGTTTTTAACACTACTGCTCTGTAGTATTGCTTGAGGTCTGGGATATTGATTTCCCCAGAAGTTCTTTTACTGTTGATGATAGTTTTAGCTATCCTGGGTTTTTTGTTGCTCCAGATGAATTTGAGAATTGCTCTTTCTAACTCTATAAAGAACTGAGTTGGGATTTGATGGGGATTGTTTTGAATCTGTATATTGCTTTTGGCAAGATTGCCATTTTAACTATATTTATCCTGCTAACCCAGGAGCATGGAAGATTTTTCCATTTTCTGATGTCTTCTTCAATTTCCTTCTTCAGAGACCTGAAGTTTTTGTCATATAAATCTTTCACTTGTTTGGTTAGAGTCACACCAAGATACTTTATATTGTTTGTGGCTATTGTGAAGGGTGTTATTTCCCTAAATTCTTCTCAGCGTGCTTATCCTTTGCGTATAGGAAGGCTACAGATTTGCTTGAGTTGATTTTATAACCAACCACTTTGCTGAAGTTGTTTATCAGCTGTAGGAGTTTTCTGGTGGAGATTTTGGGTCACTTATGTATACTAATATATCATCTGTAAATAGTGATAGTTTGACTTCTTCCTTTCTGATTTGTATCCCTTTTACTTCATTATGTTGTCGAATTGCTCTAGCTAGTACCTCAAGTACTATATTGAAGAGATATGGTGAGAGAGGCAGCCTTGTCTAGTCCCCAATTTTAGTGGGATTGCTTCAAGTTTCTCTCCGTTTACCTTGATGTTGGCTATCGGTCTGCTGTACATTGCTTTTACTATGTTTAGGTATGGGCCTTGAATTCCAGTTCTTTCCAAGTCTTTTAGCATGATAGGATGCTGAATTTTGTCAAATGCTTTTTCAGCATCCAATGAGATGACCAGGTGGTTTTTTTCATTGAGTTTGTTTATGTAGTGGATTAGGTTGATGGATTTCTGTATATTGAACCATCCCTGCATCCCTGGGATGAAGCCAAATTGATCATGGTGAATGATGTTTTGATGTGTTCTTGGATTTGGTTGGCAAGAATTATATTGAGTATTTTTCATCGATGTTCATAAGTGAGATTGGTCTGAAGTTCTCTTTCTTAGTTGGGTCTTTGTGTGGTTTTGGTATCAGGGTAATTATGGCTTCATAGAATGACTTGGTAGTGTTCTTTATGTTTCTATTTTGTGTAGTAGTTTGAAGAGTATTGGTATTAGGTGTTCCTTGAAAGTCTGATAGAATTCTGCACTAAAACCATCTGGTCCTGTGCTTTTTTTGGTTGGAAGGCTTTCTATGACCTCTTGTATTTCCTTGGGGGTTATGGTACTGTTCAGGCAATCTATTTCATCCTGATTTAATTTTGGTATTTGCTATCTGTCTAGGAAATTGTCCATTTCCTCCAGATTCTCCAGTTGTGTTGAGTATAGACTCTTGTAGTAGGATCTGATGCTTTGTTGAAACTCAGTTTGTGTTGTTATATCTCCCTTTTCATTTCTAATTTTCTTGATTTGAATACTGTCTCTGTGCCCTTTGGTAAGTCTGGCTCGGGGTTTATCTATTTTGTTGATTTTTTTTCTATGAACCAGCTCCTGGTTTTGATGATTCTTTGAATGGTTCTCTTTGTTTCAACTTGATTGATTTCAGCCCTGAGTTTGATGATTTCCTGTCTTCTCCTTTTCCCTGGGTGAAATAGCTTCTTTTTGTTTCAGAGCTTTCAGGTGTGGTCTCTCCTGTTTCTTTTTGGAGGCACTCAGGGCTATGAGTTTTCCTCTTAGCACTGCTTTCATTGAGTCCTATAGTTTTGGGTATGTTGTGCCTTCAATTTCATTAAATTCTAAAAAGTCTGATTTCTTTCTTTCTTTCTTTCTTTCTTTCTTTCTTTCTTTCTTTCTTTCTTTCTTTCTTTCTTTCTTCCTTGACTAAGGTATCATTGAGTAGAATATTGTTCAGTCTCCATGTATATGAGGATTTTCTGTTGTTTTTGTTGCTATTGAAGAACCCTCTTACTCCATGGTGATCAGATAGGAGGGTTGGGATTAGTTTGATCTTCTTATATTTGTTGAGGTCTGTCTTGTGATCAATTATGTGGTCGATTTTGGAGAATGTACCATGAGGTGCTGAGAAAAACGTATAGTCTTTTGCTTTAGGATGAAAAGTTTTCTCTCTCTCTCTCTCTCTCTCTCTCTATATATATATATATATATATATATATATATATATATATATATGTGTGTGTGTGTGTGTGTGTGTGTGTGTGTGTATGTTAGATCCAATTGGTCCAAAGTTTCAATGAGTTTCCCTGTGTCCCTGTTTAGTTTCTGTTTTCCTGATCAGTCCACTGAGGATAGTGGAGTGTTGAGGTCCCCCACAATTATTGTGTTAGGTACAATGTGTGCTTTGAGCTTTAGTAAAGTTTCTTTTACAAATGAGGGTGCCCTTGCATTTGGAGCATAGATGTTTAGAATTGTGAGTTCTTCTTGGTGGATTTTTCCTTTGACCAGCAAGAAGTGACCTTCTGTGTCTCTTTTGATGAGTTTAGGTTGAAAGTCAATTTTATCTGATATTAAAATGGCTATTCCAGCTCGCTTCCTGTGACCATTTGCTTGCAAAATTTTCTTCCAGCCTTTTACGCTAAGGTAGTGTTTGTCTTTGACCCTGAGGTGTGTTTCCTGTATGCAGCAAAATGTAGTGTCCTGCTTCCGTATCCAGTCTGTTAGTCTATGCCTTTTTATTGGAGAATTGAGTCCATTGATGTTAAGAGATATTAAGGAATAGTGATTATTTCTTCCTGTCATTTTTATGTTATTTTTGTTTTTGAGTGGTTATCTTTTGAGTTTGATGGGAGAAGGTTACTATCTTGCATTTTCTAGGGTGCAGTCTCCCACCCTGTATTGGAATTTTCCTCCTATTATCCTTTGTAGAGCTGGGTTAGTGGAAAGATGTTGTGTAAATTTGGTCTTGTTGTGGAATATTTTGATTTCTCCATCTATGTTTATTGAGAGTTTTGCTGGGTATAGTATTCTTGGCTGACAATTATGTTCTCTTAGAGTCTGCATGAGATCCGCCCATGATCTCCTAGCTTTCATGGTCTCTGGAGAGAAGTCTGGTGTGATTCTGATAGGTCTTCCTTTATATGTTACTTGGCCTTTTTCTCTTACTGCCTTTAAAATTCTTTCTTTGTTTAGTAACTTTGGGGTTTTGATTATTATGTGACGGGAGGTATTTCTGTTCTGGTCCAGTCTGTTTGGAGTTCTGTAAACTTCTTGTATATTCATGGGCATCTCTCTCTTTAAGTTAGGGAAGTTTTCTTCCATAATTTTATTGAAGACATTTGCCGGCCCTTTAAATTGTAGATTTTCACTCTCATTTATCCCTATAATCCTTAGATTTGGTCTTCTCATTGTGTCCTGGATTTCCTGGATGTTTCAGGTTACAAGCCTTTTGCATTTTGTATTTTCTTTGACTATGGAGTCAGTGGTTACTATGGTATCTTCAGCATCTGAGATTCTTACCTATATCTCTTGTATTCTGTTGCTGATATTTGCATCTATGACCCCTGATTTCTTCCCAAGGTTTTCTATCTCCAAAGTTGTCTCCCTTTGTGATTTCTTAGTTGTTTCTACCTCTGTGTTCAGATCTCGGATGGTTTTGCTCAGTTCCTTCATTTGTTTGTTTCTTGCAATTCTTTAAGAGATTTTTGTGTTTCTTCTTTCATGACTTCTGCCTGTTGATTCAATTTCTCCTCCATTTCTTTAAGTGATTTTCTCATTTCCTCTTTATTGGCTTCTGTCTGTTGATCCATATTCCCTTGGAATTCTTTAAGTGATTTTTGTGTTTTCATTGTAAGGGTTTCTACCCTATTCATGTTCCCCTGCATTTTTAAAGAGATTTGTTTATGTCTTTTTTGTGTTTCTCTAGCAGCATCATGACCAGTACTTTTAAATCCAACTCTTGTTTTTCTGGTGTGTTGGGGTATCCAGGACTTGATGTGGTTGGCGAATTGGGTTCAGATGGTGCCATATTGCCTTGATTTCTGTTAGTAATGTTCCTATGTTTGCCTTTTGCCATCTGTTTATCTCTGGAGTTAGTTGGTTTTATTGTTACTGGTTGGACTTTGAAGCTCCTGTGAGCCTGGCCTTTGTCGCTGCTGTAGTAGAGAGCGTCCGTGCTCCTGACCCCAGCTGCCAGTGGTCTGCAGTGACCTGAGGCAAGATGACAGCCTTGCTGCAAGCCCAGAGAGCGGGACCCCAGCTGTAGGCAACAGCTGCCAAGCTATAGGTGCAGAGACCGCCTCCTGGAGACCTACTTCGGTTCTGGGCTCAGGAAAGAGCTTGACAGTAGTGTATTCTGGGCTAGGTCTCAGTCCATGTACCTGACCCCAGCTGCCAGCAGTCCATGGTGTCCCTAGGCAAGATGGTGGCCTCCGAATCAATGGTTTCTATGGTATCTTTGGCATCTGAGATTCTTTCTTCTATCTCTTGTATTCTATTGTTGATATTTGCATCTATGGCCCCTGATTTCTTCCCAAGGTTTTCTATCTCCAAAGTTGTCTCCCTTTGCGATTTCTTAGTTGTTTCTACTTCTGTTTTTAGATCCTGGATGGTTTTGCTCAGAGCTTCTCCTTGCTTGTTTGTATTTTCATGTTTTTCTTTAAGAGTTTTTTGCGTTTCCTTTTTCATGACTTCTACTTGTTGGCCCACATTCTCTTGTAGTTCTTTAAGTGATTTTTGTACTTCTTCCTTATTGGCTTCTAATTTTCGATCCATATTCTCATGAATTTCTTTAATTGATTTTTGTGTTTGCCTTCTAAGGGCTTCTAATTTTTGATCCATTTTCTCATGTATTTCTTTAAGAGATTTATCTATGTGTTCCCCTGTCAGCACCCTGACCAGAGATTTCAGATCCAAATCTTGTTTTTCTGGTGTGTTGGGGTACCCAGGACTTAGTGCTGTTGGGGAACTGGGTTCGGATGCTGCCATATTGCTTTGATTTCTGTTAGTAATGTTCTTACATTTGCCTTTTGCCATATGGTTATCTCTGGCCTTAGTTGGTCCTGTAGTCACTAGCTTGTTCTTGAACCTCCTGTGGGCTCATAAGGCTATTTCCCCCCACTGGATGACTGGGTTTCCCCTAGCACAGATTGCTGATGTGTTGTTCTCCTCTTGGGTGCTGTTCGACTCCTGGTGTATCTTGCTCTAAGTAATGTTATATTCAGTTATCTCTGTGGACCTGATCTGGTTGCTTAGTTCAGTTAGCAGCAAGTATGCTGTTGGCGGCCACGGGGAGTGGTTAGTGCCGAGTGCGGGGACTCCCAAAGGACAGAGAACCCATGCCTTGCTGGAACACAGGAACCGCTGCTCTGCCAAGCTCCAGTTCTTAGATGACTGGCTGGTGGCTCGGGTCCCCAGAGATCTTAAGCTTGGGATATATTGGGTTCTGCCCGCTCAATCTGAGCATCTGCCACCAAGATGGCCTCGGTTGAGCGGAGTGCAGGGTTCCCCTCATGGCGCAGATCACATGCCTGGTTGGGGCCCAGGAACCGCTGCTCTGCCTGGATCGCTGCCTGTTGGCCTTGAGTCCCCAAAGATCCCAAGTTCTGGATATCATGGGTACCTGGTTCAGCTCTCGCTTAGTTCGGACCACTGCAAGGATGCAGGTGGTGCCCATTTGTCTATTGTTGATCTTAGAGCATAAGCCATTGTTGTTCTGTTCAGGTGTGCCCATGTGTTTGAGACTCTTACCTAATTTCTCTTCTATTAGTTTCAGTATATCTGGTCTTATGTGGAGGTTCTTAATCCACTTGGATTTGAACTTTTTAGAAGGAGATAAGGATGGATCCATTTGCATTCTTCTACATGCTGACCTCCACTTGAACCAGCACAATTTGCTCAAAACTTTGTTTTTTTTCCACTGGATGGTTTTAGTTCCTTTCACAAAGATCAAGTGACCACAGGTGTGTGGGTTCATTTCTAGGTCTTCAATTATATTTCACTGGTCTACCTGCCTGTCTCTGAACCAAGGTCATAGAGTTATTATCACTATTGCTCTATAATAGAGCTTGAGGTCAGGAATGGTGATTCTGTCATAAGTTAGTTTTCACTATCCTGGGTGTTTTTTGTTATTCCAGATGAATTTGCAAATTACACATTCTAACTCTATAATGGATTTAGTTGGAATTTTGATGGGGATTCCACTGAATATGTAGATTGCTTTCATCAAGATGGCCATTTTTTTACTATGTTAATCCTGAACATCCACAAACATGGGATATATTTCTATTTTCTGAGATCTTCTTTGATTTCTTTCTTCAGACACTTGAAATTCTTGTTTTTTACTTGCTTAGTTTGAGTCACACCAAGGTATTTTATATTATTTGTGACTATTGTAAATGGTGTTATTTCCCTAATTTGTTTGTCAGCCTGTTTATCCTTTGAGTATGGGAAGGCTACTGATTTGCTTGAGCTAATTTTATATCTCGCCACTTTGCTGAAGTTGTTCATCAGTTTCAGGAGTTCTCTGGTGGAATTTTTGAGGTCACTTAAGTATACTATCATATCATCTGCAAATAGTGATATTTTGACTTCTTTCTTTCCAATTTGTATCCCTTTGACCTCCTTCTGTTTTCTAATTGCTCTGGCTAGGATGTCAAGAACTATATTGAGTAGGTATGGAGACAGTAGGCAGCCTTGTCTAGTCTCTGATTTTACTGTGATTGCTTCATGTTTCTCTCCATTTAATTTGATGTTGGGTACTGGTCTGCTGTATATTGCTTTTACTATGTCTAGGTATGGACCTCGAATTCTTGATCTTTCCAAGACTTTTACCATGATGGGGTGTTAAATTTTATTAAATTCTTTCTCACCATCTAATGAGATGATCTTGTGTTTTTTCTTTGAGTTTGTTTATATACTCGATTACATTGATATATTTCCGTATATTGAACCATCCCTGCATCCCTGGGAAGAAGCCTGCGCGTTCATGATGCATGATCATTTTGATGTGTTCTTGGATTTGTTTTGTGAATATTTTATTGAATATTTTTGCATCAATATTCATAAGTTAAATTGGTCTGTAGTTAACTTTCTTTGATATGTTTTTATGTGGTTTAGGTATAAGCATAATTATGGCTTCATAGATACATTGTGTACTATTCCTTCTTTTTTCTATTTTGTGCAATATTTTAAAGAGTATTGGAGTTAGGTCTTCTTTTAAGGTTGGATAGAATTCTGCACTAAGCCCATCTGGTCCTGGGACTTTTTTTGGTTGGGAGTCTTTTGATGACTGCTGCTACTTCTTGAGGGATTGTGGGACTGTTTAGATGGTTTATCTGATTCTGATTTAACTTTGCCATCTGGCATCTATCTAGAATAGTATCCATTTCATCCTGATTTTCCAGTTTTGTTGAGTATAGCTTTTGCAGTAAGATCTGATTTTTTTTAACTTCCTCAGTTTCTGTTGTTATATCTCCCTTTTAATTTCTGATTTTGTTAATTTGGATACTGTCTCTGTGTCCTGTGGTTACTCTGGCTAATGGTTTATTTATATTGTTGATTTTCTCAAAGAACCAGCTCCTTGTTTGTTGATTCTTTGTACAGTTCTTTTTGTTTCTACTTGGTTGATTTCAGCCCTGAGTTTATTTCCTGCCCTCTAATCCTCTTGGGTATGTTTGCTTCTTTTTGTTTTAGAGCTTTTGGGTGTGCTGTTAAGCTGCTACTATATGCTCTCTCCAATTTCTTTTGGAGGCACTCAGAACTACGAATTTCCCTCTTAGCACTGCTTTCATTGTGTCCCATAAATTTGGGTAGTTGCCCTTCATTTTCATTAAATTCCAAAAACTCTTTAATTAATATATTTCTTCCTTAACCAAGTTATCTTGAGTAGGGCACTGTTCAGTTTCCATGTCTATGTGGGCTTTCTGTTGTTTTTATTGCTATTGGACCAGCCTTAGTTCATGGTGATATGATAGTATGCATGAGATTAGTTCATATTCTTTTATCTTTTGAGGCCTATTTTGTGACTGATTATATGGTTCATTTTGGAGAAGGTACAATTAATGGCCTAGAAAAAGGTATATTCTTTTGTTTTAGGATAAAATGTTCTCTATATATCTTTACATCCATTTGGTTAATAACTTCTGTTAATTTCACCGTTTCTCTGTTTAGTTTCTGTTTCCATGTTCTGTCCATCGATGAGAGTGGGGTGTTGAAGTCTCCCATTATTATTTTGTGCGATACAATGTGTACTTTGAGCTTTAGTAAAGTTTATTATATGAATGTGGGTGTCCTTGCATTTGGAGCATAGATGTTCAGGATTGAGAGTTCTTCTTGGTATATTTTTCCTTTGATGACTATGAAGTTTCTTTCCTTATCTTTTTTGATAACTTTAGGTTGGAAATTGATTTTATCTGATATTAGAATGGCTACTTCAGCTTGTTTCTTGGGACCATTTGCTTGGAAAACTGTTTTCTAGCTTTTTACTTTGAGGTAGGGTCCATGTTTGTAAGTGAAGTGAGTTTCTTGTATGTAGCAAAATGTTGGGTCCTGTTTATGTATCCAGTGTGTTAGTCTATGTCTTTTATTATGGAATTGAGTCCATTGATATTAAGAGATATTAAGGAAAAGTGATTGTTGCTTTCTGGTATTATTGTTAAAGTTGGAGTTATGTTTATGTGGCTATCATCATTGGTTTGATAATGGAAGATTACTTTCTTGATTTTTTCCCTTCCATTGGAGTTTTCTATTTATTGTCTTTTGGAGGGCTGGATTTGGGGAAAGGTACTGTGAAAATTTGTTTTTGTCATATAATATCTTGGTTTCTCCATCTATAGTAATTGATAGTTTTGCTGCATATAGTAGCCTGGGTTGGCATTTGTGTTCTCTTAAGGTTTACATGATATTTGCCTAGAGTCTTCTATCTTTCATAGTCTGTGGTGAGACTTCTGCTGTATGATAGGTCTACTTTTACATGTTATTTGACCTTTTGCCCTTGCTGCTTTTAGCATTCTTTCTTTGTTTTGTGCATTTGGTGTTTTGATTATTATGTGAACAGAGGAGTTTCTTTTCTAGTCCAATCTATTTGGAATTCTATAGGCTTCTTGTATGTTCATGGGTATCCCTTTCTTTGGGATATAGAAGTTTTCTTCTGTAATTTTGTTTAAGATATTTACTGGCCCTTTAAGTTGTGAGTCTTTGCTTTCTTCTATACTATTATTCTTAGATTTGGTCTTCCCATTGTGTCCTATATTTCCTCAATATTTTGTGTCAGGATCTTTTTGCAGTTTGCATTTTCTTTGACTGTTGCATCAATGTTTTCTATGATATCTTTGACACCTGATATTCTATTTTCTATCTTTTGTATTCTGTTGGTGATGCTTGCATCTATGACTCCTGATCTCTTTCCTATGTTTTCTATCTCCAGGGTTGTCTCCCTTTGTGATTTCTTTATTGTTTCCCATTTTTAGATCTTGGATGGTTTCCTTTAATTCCTTCACCTGTTTGGTTGTATTTTCCTGTAATTCTTTAAGAGATTTTTGTACCTCCTTTATAAAGGATTCTACCTATTTACCTATGTTCTCCTGTATTTCTTTAAGGGAGTAATTTCTGTTCTTCTTAAAGTCCTCTATCATCATTATGAGATGTGATTATAAATCAGAATATTGCTTTTTGGATTTGTTGGGTTATCCAGGACATTCTGTATTGGGACATCTGGATTCTGATGATGCCAATTAGCCTTGGTTCCTGTTGCTTAGGCTCTTTGCTTGCCTCTCACCATCTGGTTACTTCTAGGCTTCCTGTCCTTGCTGTCTCTGACTGGAGTCTGTCCCTCCTGTGATCCTGGTTGTGTCAGAATTCCTCAGAGTCCAGCTGTCTCTGTGATCTTGTGGTTCTGGGATCCTAGGATCTTGAGATCCTGGGTGTGTCAGATCTCGTGGGAGTCAAGCTGCCTCAAGGATCCTGAAATCCTGGTGTGACCAAGCTCCTGAGATACTGTTTTGACAGAGCTCCTGGGAGTTAAGCTTTCCCTGGGTGTTTCAGGAGTGGGTGGG